>BSBK01001433.1:600000-822500 GCA_027943335.1 Chamaecyparis obtusa
GAGATTGGCCAAATGGGTCATGGTTTTAAGTGAATTCAACATAGAATATATGGACTGAAAGTCTATCAAAGGCCAAGTGATAGTTGATCAATTAGCAGAATCACCTTTACAAGATGAACATCCAATTCAAGTGGAATTTCCAGATTCTGAAATTGTTAATGTTGAAGCAAAAACATGACAATTGTATTTTGATGGTTCTTATACACAACATGGATTAGGAGCAGGGATACTATTGATTACTCCTCAAGGCACTACAACATTTGGAGTTGAATTTTGATGCCGATTTGTGATGCCACTACAATTTGTGTTTGTTTTTTGTTTTGTTTTTTGCAAGTGCCCCCAATGGTGTCGTAATAGCGACAATGTTGTCATAATTGTGACACCCATGTGTTTATAAACAAAAAAAAAGAAAAAGAAAGTGTCATTTATAATTTGTGAATTCAAAGAGCTGTTGCGAAGATGACACTGCACTTTTGCATGGCGCGAAGAGGACATTCAAGTTTGGTGTGTGCGAAGAGGCCGACACTGTGTGGGAAGAGGGCACTGGCACTTGAGGTAGGCATTCAAGCTTTGTCTTCTCATTAAATCAATTTCAATGACATTGTTTACATCTTAGCATTGTTAATAGTGGCATTGTTTACATCTTAGCATTTGGAATGCTCGATGACCCGCAAGCTTTGAGAGCTAGGGCATCGTTGCTATTACCTTCAAGGCATTGTGTGAAGTGTTTGATCTCTTTTTATTTGTTTTTCTATTGATATTCACTATGTGGTACTCCCTGTTTATGATCATTTCATGAGGAAATGTCTTGATGGCTCGCGGGCTGCAAGCTAGGGCATTATACATTGTTTATGAACTCACTATTGAATACTGGCATTGTTTACATCTTTTCATTTGGAATACTTGATGACCCGCGAGGTTTGAGAGCTAGGGCATCGTTGCTATTACCTTCAAGGCATTGTGTGAAGTGTTTGATCTCTCTTTATTTATTTTTCTATTGATATTCACTATGTGGTACTCCCCGTTTATGATCATTTCATGAAGAAATGTCTTGATGGCTCATGGGCTACAAGATAGGGCATGATACATTATTCATGAGCTCACTGTTTAATATTGACATTGTTTACATCTTTTCATTTGGAATGCTTGATGACCTGCGAGCTTTGAGAGCTAGGGCATCATTTCTATTACCTTCAAGGCATTGTGTGAAGTGTTTGATCTATCTTTATTTATTTTGGTGTTGATATTCACTATGTTGTACTCCTCGTTTATGATCATTTCATGAGGAAATGTCTTGATGGATCATGGGTTGCAAGCTAGGGCATCATACATTGTTCATGAGCTCACTATTTAATATTGGCATTGTTCATGAGCTCACTATTTAATATCTGGCCAGGCCATGTAAATGGTACCAGGCCAACCCAATCAGCCCAACAAAATGTGTCATGTTTATCTTTGTCAAATACACTTGTTCACCATTTTGTTCTTGTTCTTCACACAAATATTGCATCAAAAGTAATTGTAAACAATGATTCAAAGAAAAAAGAAACAACTACAATAGATCAGACCCCAAAAGAATACAATCAACTACAATAGCTCATAGTCTCAATGAAATAAATAGTGTATAAAACAATATATGGTGCACAACAGCAGCAAGCATGCAATGACAAAAATAACATTGCATGAAAAAATTCAATACTTTTAGTTTTTATTCACATTGAACATGCATAATTGTAGATGAGGATCAGTAATAGGGTGCCAGACATTGCTTAGATCCTTTGGATCTAACCCCATCTTTTCCTTGCAGGTTTTGGATCATACAAGAACATACTGGATTGAACCCCGGGTCAACACTTCATTACTTCAGGCAATGTCTGGTACCTTCATTATTTATGTTCATCCACTTATGTATGTTTGCATTCATTCATATTCTTCTGAAAGTTGGCTATTAGCGACCATATATGACGATTCTTGACATTTTTGGGTCATTTGATGAAAATATGTAAAAGTTTCTTAAAAAATTATATTTTTTATTTCAATTTTTAAAATCATAAAATGAATAAAATTTAAAGATAACAAATTAAGATAATCTTTGTCTTCACTTAAAAAAAAATATAACGCTCATAAAGCATGGTAAAAGAGGGCCCTAACTGTGGTAAAATGGGAAAGTTGCCACCTTGCACTGCTCTTCATATGACAGCTGCGAAGGAACTATGTTGTAAAATTTCACGGCATGAAATTTTATACTTTTTTGACATCATACTTTTTTCTCCTTAGCATTGAGTTTACAATGTGGGGGAATCGAAGAAAATATATGTACAGTAATAAAATTTCATGCCTTGAAATTTGGCATGAAATTTTATAACATAGTTCCTTAGCATTTGATCTTTATATGGCAGCCATGACTTGAGGTAGGAATTCGAGCTTTGTCTTCTCATTAACTCAATTTCATTTTGATGGCATTTGTTGATTAAATGACAAAATATGAATGTTAATACCGACATTGTTAATATGAATATTCACTATGTGGTACTCCCTGTTTATGATCATTTCATGAGGAAATATCTTGATGGCTCGTGGGTTGCAAGCTAGGGCATCATGCATTGTTTATGAGCTCACTGTTTGTGCACCTCATGTCCCTATTTGATTGGTCGGTGCTTTTTTTGTTATATTGATGCTATTAGATCAAATAGGGACATCAATAATAAAATAGGGACATCGGTAATAAAATAATACACTTACTATTTTGAATTTGAGCTCTAGCATCATGCAATATTATTGCTATCAAAATAGTAAGTGTATTAATGTATGATCTAATAGAAGAAACCTCATTGATCATTACTTTTGACTCCTCCATCATTATAGAAGAGATAAATACCTACAACTATATTTCATAATTCCTCCTTTGAAGTCATAGATTAGTATTACTATTGGACAATGAGCTGATAGGAGTTTCGAATAGATTTGAATAAAAATTAAGAGTATTAAATTTTATCATGCAATGTTATTGCTTTCATTACATGCTTGCTGTTGTTGTGCACCATATATTATTTTATACACTATTTATTTCATTGAGACTGTGAGCTATTGTAGTTGACTGTATTCTTTTGGGGTATGATCTATTGTAGTTGTTTTTTTTTTCTTTGAATCATTGTTTACAATTACTTTTGATGCAATATTTGTGTGAAGAACAAGAACAAAATGGTGAAGGAGTGTATTTGACAAAGATAAACATGACACATTTTGTTGGGCTAATTGGGTTGGCCTGGTACAATTTACATGGCCTGGCCAGATATTAAACAGTGAGCTCATGAACAATCATCCTACTACTTACACTGCAATTTCTATGTCCACTTACAATAATAAATTACATAGTTTCACTACAATTTCTATGTCCATTGCCATTAAAATATATCACTCCTTTTGTTATATAGACATCCTTCTCATTAAGTGTTTCCATTAAAATATATCACTCCTCCTGTTATATAATGTATATGCATACTTGTTTAAAATGCCATACTTGTTGCTCTTAAATATTATTACCATTTCACAAAAAATTACATAACATTAAAGCCAAGCCCAAAATGTATACATACATGTAAGTACATGAGAAGCTGGATTCTGCAACTATTGAATGAAAAAAAAACTATACCAATAGCAGCTTACGAGAAACTATACTTTTGCTTACCACACCATACCTCAGCATCATAATGCTTATCATTTTCAAGCTTCAGCGAGGCTTCGTACCACGCAGTGTTCATAGATTTGTATGCAACACTAATTTAGGCTGGAGGTAAACTACATGTGTCATGTAAACAACATGGTTGAATTCAATCTCTTTTGCACGTTTTCAAGAGTTTTCCCACCAATACAAGCATAAATAACACATTGAACATAATCTACGAACACTGTGTGGTATGAAATCTCACTAAAGCTTGAAATATATCACTCCTCATGTTATTGTCAAAATTAAATTCAAATATTTCTGAAAACATTTATTCTTGTAGAATTAAGATATCCTTATGTCAATAATGAAACAATCTTGCATAATAGCTTTTGAATCACATTAACATACACCCATGTTCTGTAGCATAGTTTGTTTTAGAAGTGTATGGCTTGACTATGCACATGCATAATTGTAGATGAGGATCAGTAATAGGGTGTCAGACATTGCTTAGATACTTTGGATCTAACCCCATCTTTTCCTTCCTTGCAAGTTTTGGATCATACAAGAGCATACTAGATTGAACCCCGGGTCAACACTTCGTTACTTCAGGCAATGTTTGGTACCTTCATTATTTATGTTCATCCACTTATGTATGTTTGCATTCATTCATATTGTTCTGAAAGTCAATCTTTATGAGCTCAAATTCAAAATGGTAAGTGTATTATTTTATTACTAATGTCCCTATTTGATGTCCCTATTTGATCTAATAGCATCAATATAACAAACAGATCACCGACCAATCAAATAGGGACATGAGGTGCTCAAACAGTGAGCTCATAAAACAATATATTTAGTCTTAATAAAATCTTATAAAACAACATATATTGTGTGAAGTGTTTGACCTCTTTTTATTTGTTTTGGTGTTGATATTTACTATGTAGTACACCCCATTTATGATCATTTCATGAGGCAATATCTTGATGGCTCGCGGATTGCAAGCTAGGGCATCATACAGTGTTCATGAGCTCACTGTTTAATACTGGCATTGTTTACATCTTTTCATTTGGAATGCTTGATGACCCGCGAGCTTTCAGAGCTAGGGCATCATTTATATTACTTTCAAGGCATTGTGTGAAGTGTTTGATCTCTCTTTATTTGTTTTGTTGTTGATATTCACTATGTGGTACTCCATGTTTATGATCATTTCATGAGGAAATGTCTTGATGGTTTGCAGGCTGCAAGCTAGGGCATCATGCATTATTTATGAGCTCACTGTTTGGGCACCTCATGTCCCTATTTGATTGGCTGGTAATCAAACAGTGAGCTCATAAACAATGCATGATGCTTGAGCTCAAATTCAAAATAGTAAGTGTATTATTTTATTAAGACTAAATATATTGTTTTATTAAGATTTTATTAAGACAAAGCATTTTGGGTTAGTTTTATGTTGTTTTATAAGATTTTATTAAGACTAAATATATGATGTAAACTCATAATTATACTTGATATATATACTTTAAAGGAGGAGTTATGAAATATTATCTCTTCTATAATGATGGAGGAGTGAAAGGTAATGATCAATGAGGTTGCTTCTATTAGATCATACATTAACACACTTACTGTTTTCAATTTGAGCTTAGGCATCATGCAATTTTATTGTTGTCATTGCATGCTTGTTGTTGTTGTGCACCATATATTGTTTTATACACTATTTATTTTATTGAGACTTTGAGCTTGGTTTTTCTTTCAGAAGTGTATGGCTTGACTATGCACATGCATAATTGTAGATGAGGATCAGTAATAGGATGTCATTCATTGCTTAGATATTTTTTTATCTAACCCCCATCTCTCTTTTCTTTGCAAGTTTTGGATCACACAGGGGCACACTAGATTCATACCCAGGTCAAAAATTCATCACTTCAGGCAATGTCTGGCACCCTTATTATTTATGTTCATCCTCTTATGTATGCTTGTACTCTTGCATTTTCTTCTGAAAGTTATTTTCCTTGTATAGTATATACAAGTTATTTTTCATATATATACATGTAATCTTTAGATGCAAAAATTTATTTTCCTTTACATGTATCTTTGCATGAAATGAACACAAATTAAACAAGATCATCTAATAATGCAAACTAGGGTACTATAGTCACTCATCTAGTAATTAGTTCCCTAAACCATTACTAAGGATTGAACATAAGTCTAAGTCCCCAAATCTATTGTTCTATGTGTATAAAATAATATATGGTGCACAACAATAGCAAGCATGCAATGATAGGAATAACATTGCATGATGCCCAAGCTCAAATTTAAAATAGTAAGTGTATTAATATATGATCTAATAGCAGCAACCTCATTGATCATTACATTTCACTTTTTCATCATTATAGAAGAGATAACTACCTACAACTAGGGTCATCAAGCATTGTTTATGAGCTCACTGTTTGAGCACCTCATGTCCCTATTTGATTGGCCAGTGCTCAAATAGTGAGCTCATAAATTGTGACACCCATTCGGTTATAAACAAAAAAAAGAAAAAGAAAGTGTCATTTGTAATTTGTGAATTCGAAGAGGTGCCGCGAAGATGACACTGCACTTTTGCATGGCATGAAGAGGGCATTTGAGTTTGGCGTGCGCGAAGAGGCCGACACCATGTGGGAAGAGGGCACTGGCACTTGAGGTAGGCATTCGAGATTTGTCTATTTGATCATAAATGGGGAGTACCACATAGTGAATATCAACAACAAAACAAATAAAGAGAGATCAAACACTTCACACAATATATGTTGCTTTATAAGATTTTATTAAGGCTAAATATATTGTTTTATGAGCTCACTGTTTGAGCACCTCATGTCCCTATTTGATTGGTCAGTACTCTGTTTGTTATATTGATGCTATTAGATCAAATAGGGACATTAGTAATAAAATAATACACTATGTGGTACTCCTCATTTATGATCATTTCATGAGGAAATGTCTTGGTGGCTCATGGGCTGTTGCAAGGTAGGGCATGATACATTGTTCATGAGCTCACTGTTTAATACTGGCATTGTTTACATCTTTTCATTTGGAATGCTTGATGACCTGCGAGCTTTGAGAGCTAGGGCATCATTTCTATTGCCTTCAAGGCATTGTGTGAAGTGTTTGATCTCTCTTTATTTGTTTTGGTGTTGATATTCACTATGTGGTACTCCCCATTTCTGATCATTTCATGAGGAAATGTCTTGATGGCTCACGGGCTACAAGCTAGGGCATCATACATTGTTCATGAGCCCACTGTTTAATACTAGCATTGTTCATGAGCTCACTGTTTAATATCTAGCCAGGCCATGTAAATGGTACCAGACCAACCCAATCAGCTCAACAAAATGTGTCATATTTATCTTTGTCAAATACACTTGTTCACCATTTTGTTCTTGTTCTTCACACAAATATTACATCAAAAGTAATTGTAAACAATGATTCAAAGAAAAAAGAAACAACTATAATAGATCAGACCCCAAAAGAATACAGTCAACTACAATAGCTCATAGTCTCAATGAAATAAATAGTGTATAAAATAATATATGGTGCACAACAGCAGCAAGCATGCAATGACAACAATAACATTGCATGATGCCCGAGCTCAAATTCAAAATAGTAAGTGTATTAATGTATGATCTAATAGCACCAACCTCATTGATCATTACCTTTCACTCCTCCATCATTATAGAAGAGATAACTACCTACAACTAGGGCATCATGCATTGTTTATGAGCTCACTATTTGAACACCTCAAGTCCCTATTTGATTGGCCGGTGCTCAAACAGTGAGCTCATAGATAATGCATGATGCCCTAGCTTGCATCCCGCAAGCCATCAAGATATTTCCTCATGAAATGATCATAAACGGGGAGTACCACATAGTGAATATCAACAACAAAACAAATAAAGAGAGATCAAACACTTCACACAATATATGTTGCTTTATAAGATTTTATTAAGACTAAATATATTATTTTATGATCTCATTATTTGAGCACCTCATGTCCCTATTTGATTGGTCGGTGCTCTGTTTGTTATATTGATGCTATTAGATCAAATAGGGACATTAGTAATAAAATAATGGACTTACTGTTTTGAATTTGAGCTCATAAAGATTAAGATATCCTACTATTTTGAATTTCTACGTGCTTTAAGCCAATGAAATTTTTATCATCATGATGAAGTAATAATGCATTAAATGTCTTACTTATGTCCTTATTCAATTTTAATTTTATAGTGAATTCATGATTTATAATTCAGTTGTAGCAACTCAATGCGTTTGAACTCAAGAATACACCTTACTTGGTTTCCTACAAAGCTTTTGGCGAAATCTGTCAGAAAATGAGAAGCTATGAAAAGGTGACATAAAACCAATGAAAGGAAGCATCTCCAATTTGTTTTGTAGATATACACATTAAAGATCATGTCAGATAATACAAGAGAATTTGATCAAAACAAGGAGACAATCACTAGATTGTTGTCTAACTTTCAAAGAGAAGGCGATGACAAATGTTATTGTCCATGCAAGAGTTGTAATGGCTTAAAGACAAGAAAAATCAAAATCAAAACAACAAAGAGACATTGTAGGGAGAATGGTCACATGGAAGGTGGGTTTGATTATAATCTAGTGGTAAGTTGTTTGTTATATTGTTTTCACAATTAATATACATATGAACCATGGAAGGAGGTTTGATTATCATCATTGTTATATAGGTCAATCTCCTCAGTGTGAATATAGAGGATGATCCCATGGAAGATGGTGATCATGCACCAGAAAACACATTTGAAGATGATGGTATGAATGCATTGATCATTGATACATTTGGTACTAGTGCTACTGTTGTTGCTGATGATGATGATTATGATGAGGATGATTTTGGGTCAGGGATGAAAATGCATGATTGGCATACCTTCATCGAGGTAAGTCATAGCCTTTTGTATTTACAATATATTTCTGTAATTGCATTCAATTTTTATTGTATGAAATGATCAGTTGACAATTGTTGTAGTATTTTCTACCCCTATCTCTTCCAGAGAACTTCGACAATAATATCAAACAAGTGATATATGATCTTGGAAAATACATGAGGTAAGCAGTGATATTTGCTCAATATATCAAACAAGTAATATATTGTAAAGTCTCGTATTTATATATTTATGTCTTGAATCCCTTGTAGGTGGTTGTCATCTAAAGAAATTATAGGATTTGAGCAATACAAATCCACAAAACCCGAAGATCACCTGCATACAAAAACCTATTACAAGGAAGTAGAGACAAGAAGAGGGCAAGGGTTTGACTCAAAAATATGAAGAAAAAAATATCCTTAATTAATGAATGAATTGAATGTACAATGGATCATCCTTATAAAGGAGATCGAAAGCCTTGAAAGGCAAAGTCTAGTGCATGTAATAATAAGTTTAACTATTACATGACTAATGCATGAGTTTAGAACAACTAGTGCATGTGCTTTTAACTAAAGCAAAAGGAAGTTGACATCTTAAGAAGGGAGTAAAGATTAATTAACATAATTAATACTTTACTCTAACACCCCCCCTTAAGATGAGCAACAATGCAGCTACAAACAATGCAACAAGATAGCAAAGGAAACTACAATGCTGAAAGCATAAAAATGGGTCCCGGAAACATGGCCTGATGAGGTACCCAGCACAACCAAATCTCTGTAAAATGGAGAAATAGAGAAAACCCAGTGGGAAAAAACCCTACTCCAAAAAGAGATAGAAAAATACAGAAAAATAAATGGCTCAAAAGACTCTCTCAAAACCATAAGTACAACCAACCCCCCATGAGAGAGGGATGAGACACCAAAGCCCCCCCAGAATAATGGAACCCCTGTGGAAATGATCAAACCAATGGAACTCCAATGCGGAAGAAACAAAGGCATGAAACAAGGAAACCCTTGAATGAGAGGTGAAACTGGAAGTCCTAACTGATGCTCAAAGGAGAAAACACAGGGATCCTGAAAGGGAATCCCCAATGTAGGTGGTGTGATAGGTGTGTTGACACTGTCATGAAAGAGGAGATGAACGTCCTCTGTAGAATCCTCAACAAGTGCACCTGGTGGCTCGATGAATGGAGTTGGAGGGTCAAGCAATGCTAAAGAAGAAGCCTGTTGAAGAGAAAAGACCTCAACAGGATGTGGTGTGGCAGTCATAGGAGTGATCTCAGGAACAATACAAAGGTTCAAGCGACCTGACTACACCACATGAGGCTCTCGTGAAAGAGGAGAGTTGTGCTCTGACAATGGAGATGGTGGACCAAAGTGTGAGAAGGTGTAGAGATGGGTGGAATGATCAACTATCCCTATAGCAACAATGCCTCCTATCACACTATCCCGAATGAAGACTGAATCTGCAGTGAACTCAACTATCTTCCCTGAACCACTGTGTGTAATCTGATAAATCGAGAGAAGGTTTACAGACAAAGATGGAACATACAATACATCATTGAATGTGCCATCCTGAATGTCGATTGAACCTTTCCTGTAGATTGTCAGGATAGTGTTATTCCCCATGAAAATATGAGGAATGGGAGAAGCCTCAATAGTAGAGAAGACCCTTTGAGAAGATGCCATATGGTGAGAAGCACCTGAATCCAGTATACAAGGGACCTGTGAAGGGGATGCAATGGATGCCCGTAATGCATGACCCTTTCCAAAATCCTGTCCAGATGTCTAAGATGTGAAGGAAGACTGAAAAGTAGACCCCTGTGAGGTAGAAGAGGATGGAGAGGAAACAATGCTTTTCTGAAGAAGAGCTTGCAAATCTGCAATCTATTTCTCATAGCCATCAAATCTCTTTTGAAAATAATGTGACTCATCATGAGGTCCCTTCTGACAATAGGAACATGTAGGTCTCTCAGTCTTCTATTTCTCCTTCTTAGAAGAAGATGGTGAGCTAGTAGAGTGTTGAGAAGAGGAATCTAATATCTATTTTGGCTTCTGCTTCTGCTTTTCTTTGGATGGTTGGGCAACCAATGCATGGTTCTTTGATCCTGTTAGAGAGTCCAATTAAGTAAGCTTGGCCTGCTCTCTAGTCAAACGATCACAAAACACCTCAAAAGTGGGCATGGTGAATGTAGGTCCCAAAGCGTCCATGGTAGAATGAAAGGTAGAAGAGAAGATCTGAAAGTTTCCCCTAAGCTTAGACAGAATCAGATAAATACACTCTTTATCAGTCTTTTGCTTTCCACATCTGTGTAACAAAGATCTCTGTTGTTTGAATTTCATCAAAAAGTCCTTAATAAAGAGAAAATAATCAGGTACAAGAGAGGTAAGCTCCACCTCAATTTGAATAAAATTGTCGTACTACTACTTTGATTAGCGTGCCAAGTCGTACGACCTGGTATGCAATTTTTTTTTGCCTCAGATGGCAACTTATCCAAAATCGACAAGCCTTATATGGATTCTGACTATCTCGAGCCTTCCAAACACAACCGTGAGGTCTGTTTGGGCTAGAAATTCTCCAAAAAATAGTGATAACCTCGGGATTTGTGCTGGGGCCGATTGCAAAAAAAAATTCTCACAGATTCCAACTTTGTCCAAATTGGACAAACTTTATATGGATCTTAGTGTTCTTGGATGCTCCAAATGCAATCATGAGGTCTGTTTGAAGCCAAGATGACTAGAAAATAGGTCCCCCCCCAGATTTGAAAGGAAACCCTCTCTGTAAAAAGTGCTAATTTTTTTTTAAGAGAATACCAAAACCTCTCAAATTAGGTAAAAAAATCCCTAATTTGAATCCTTCAAACGCGAACAAGTTGTAGCAGATTAGGCTCTGATACCATGTAGGATTTGAGCAATACAAATCCATAAAACCCGAAGATCACCTGCATACAAAAACCTATTATAAGGAAGCAGAGACAAGAAGAGGGCAAGGGTTTGACTCAAAAATATGAAGAAGAAAATATCCTCAATTAATGAATGAATTGAATGTACAATGGATCATCCTTATAAAGGAGATCGAAAGCCTTGAAAGGCAAAGTCTAGTGCATGTAATAATCAGTTTAACTATTACATGACTAATGCATGAGTTTAGAACAACTAGTGCATGTGCTTTTAACTAAAGCAAAAGGAAGTTGACATCTTAAGAAAGGAGTAAAGATTAATTAACATAATTAATACTTCACTCTAACAGAAATCCATAAAGAAGATATAAAATATTGGAAGAAAAGAATTTGTCGATTATTGTGTGAAATGCAAAAGTGTTTACTTCCAGCTTTTTTCAAGGCACAAGAACACTACCTCATACACCAAGTTGAGGAGATTGAATTGTGTGGACCTGTACATGCTAGGTCAATGTGGATGGTTGAGAGACACTTGAAATTTTTTAAGGGTTTGGTATGACAAAGAGAATGTCCTAAGGGTTTTATGGTTGAGGGATATATGGTATACTAGATGATGGTGTACGTTACTCAATATCTTCCTAATCTTGCAGCAAAGACCCATATAGATTGCATTTGGGATCTCGACTCAATTAAAAAATTTGAAGGGGAGTACTTCTTGGGCAACGGTAGATTTAGGAAACTGAAAGGTAATAAATTATGAGATGTTATTGTAGTAAATTAATTCTTAATCTTCAAAATAAATCTGTTGTAAGTCATCTATTTACTTTTGTACAACTACTAAAGAGTGGGATGCAATACATTTGTTTATTGCAAATAATCAAGATTAGATGATGGCATGGATTGAACGATGTCAACATGATGGTCATAGATTAACATGGGAATCTGTGTCTTCATTGGTTAAACAAGCTCATCACAATGGAGATCCCAAAGTTATACAAAAAGAAATAGATTTAGCATATGGTTTAAGAGATCACCAGGTACTTATAAATTTGTTAATTAATCAATCATATATTTTTCAACTCGTGATGTAATAATTTATACATGTTTGACATTATTGCAGGTGAAACACCACAAGGCTATGTTTTGCAATGGTTATAAATTTCACATCAAAAATTTGGATGACACGAAGAGAACTTATGATTCTGGGATAAGTGCAGTGTTCCAGATGACTAATATTTCATCTAGAAATGACTTACATCCTTGAGAGTCACAAAATCGATACTATGGTATTTTGGTTGATATACTTGAATGTGACTTCAATTCCTTCAAATTATTTCTCTTCAAATGGATTTCCAATGATTAATACAAGGTTGTTTGAGCCAGTTGGAGAAGAGCTCTATGTTCTTCCAAGCCAATATGAGCAGGTATTTTACTCAGAGGTTCCACATAAACCAAGTTGGTCATTTGTTGTTAGACATGATCCAAGAGGAAGATGGATAAAGTATAATGTGATGGAAGAAGATACCGAGGAAGATGAAGAAGTGGAAGATGATGTAGAAACAGATCACGATCGAGAGCTAGTCGAAGAAGAATATGAAGAAGAAGATGACAATGATGTTGCTACTGATGATGATGATGCTGCTATTGATGAGGATGATGCTGCTACTGATGATGATGATGAGGATGATGATGATGCTGATGCTGATGGTGATGATGACAATGATGACAATAGTGGTGGTGATGATGTCATCGATGATGATGATCTTGATGATGAGATGGATGAAGAAGAATATCAATGACATGAATGAAATGTACAATTATGCTAGATGTTTGGCATGTTCTAACAATTTTTTTATATGTACTACTCTTATTCACCTTGTTTTATATGTCCTACTTATATATCTTTGATCTTTTGTTAAGAGAAATTTCATTCCAAAAGAGTGTATTTAATCTCTATATGCTTAAACAACCTCACTAGTTAAGATTGTTCTCATTTGTAGTGGGCATGACAAGAATCAAATCACTTGAAAGACACCAGTATTTAGACATGTACAAATTAGTGATGTGATTAAGCAAATTACCTTTCTTTACAATTGCATGGTTGTCTTTGGTTTTTCATTTTGTTTTGAGTGTCTAGTGATTTAAACCAAAGACTTCGACTTAGCCAAAAAATGTGCAAGTCTACATTAGTATGTTTCTTTTTATTGTAATTATAATTAGTATGAATGAACAAAATAATGACAATGCAATATTTGTCAAAATAGCGTCGATGACTTTGGTCAATGTGCCTATGTGTCAATGTGGTGTTGGCCCATGCATGTTGAAGACATCACACACAACAAGTAATCATGGGCATCAATTTTGGGTTTTCCCAAATAGGAAAAAGGTCTTGATACATAATTATATTTTATGTTTAAAAATAATGTGACAACTAATCATTTAATGAAGAACTCGTGTACATTTGGTATTGTCAGGGAAATACTGGATGTCAATACTTTTGATGGGTCGATCAAACCACATTTACATCTACCCCATCTACATCTATACCTGATGTGGGAAATGAGTGCAACTTGTGCAAGGCTCGAGAGGTAGCTAGTGCCACCAAGATTGCTTTAATGGTGAAAACAGAAATCATATTTCTGCGATGCCTTCTTTGTGTAGTTTTTGCACTACATTGTTGGGACCATATGCATAAATGTGGTTAACAAAGGGCTATTGTAGATACTAATTTTTTTTTTAGAATTTATAGTAGATACACATAAAGAACATGCACATAAACACGACAAATGAGAAACATAAATGTAGATATCACAACAACTGACAAAAATAAATGTAGGCATCATAATCACATTTTTTTGGAGACACAACATAATTGAATGGTATACCTAGACGATGCAACACAACTATATATCACTTCTCTGGTTCTAAGTTTACATTGCGGTAAACAAAATCCATAGATAAAAAATAAATTTAGAGAGCGGAGGAGAGCGAGAATGACCAAAGTAATACAGGTCCCTATATTATTTTGGTTGTTATCACTCTCCTCCTGCGCTCTCTAAATTTATTCTTTATCTTTGGGTTTTGTTTACGTAGTGTAGACATGGAACTGGAGTAGTAGTGTTGCTTCATCTGGGTATACCACTCAATTATGTTATGTTTCCAAAAAACTGTGACCATGATGCCTACATTTATGTTTCTCAGCTGTTGTGTCCCAGGACCCCTTATGACCCTTTACGATCCCTAAGAATACATCTTAGAGATCTTAAAATGTCGTAAAGGGTCATAAGAGGCTCCTAGGAGGGGTCAGATGAGCTTTCACCTTCACGTGGTTGGCCCTATTAAGTAGAGAATATTAAACTATTCTTGAAACAAAGAGAAGCTCAATAATTTAAGATCTTAATACACGTATGACAAATATATATCGATCCACCTCAATGGCTACCAAATCAATAGATCTCTGTCAAGAACCCAGTTGCAAAGACACACCATAGACCGCAACGTGAACCCGTTGTGAAGAGGCATTCAATGTCTCATAAGTCACATCAAATGATCCACTTTTTGTAATCTAAGTCTCTCAGCTCAGTTCACCAAGAAGAAGACTTCTCCCAAGTCATCACGGACACCATAGTGATCTATGAATCTCCAATGTGTAAGTTTTGCACATCGCTATCTCAATGTCACACCTAACTCATTTGAAACTATGGAAAAAATGGTAGACAATCCTAGCGATCCGTCACAATCTGATCTCAACAACAACAACACAAAGAGTAGCTTGATTTTGTCTTCAAGCCGATCAATGCACAGTCTACTCAAACTCCAAGTCAAGTCACTGCTACACTCCATAGGAACAAAGCACATCAAATTCAGACCAAAGAATTCAAGAAGTCACTCGAATCATATCTGAATGCAATCAGGTCCACATATATCCCATGAACACATCAGGAAGAATGCATCTCTGATCGTCACACTAGCTTCTTGTGTTGGAGCCGTCGCTGTCACAACTACAAAGTTATCTTTGAATGATCCATAACCAAATCACGACTAGGAACTAGATCTGCAAGAACACAGTTATGAATTGACAAATATATATATTTTTTTAAAAATTGATTGTTGTTGTAACTACAACGGCCCCACAACAGTGATGGTTATCCATTGCAAACATCTGACATCCATACGTCGCATTAGCAGCATCATTGTAAAAAAAAAACCATAACTGAAAGACATCTGTCGTAAATGTCCAACACATGTCTGTCGCATGTACAACATAGTCGTCATTACAAACCATAAATGATGAATATTCATCATAAAATTCTGACGGATGTCTATTTCATTAATAGCATTTTCGTCGGCAAACATGTTACAAATGACGGCTACCCGCCAGAATATTCTGATGGGTCGCCATCATTTGTATTTATTGTGATGGATAGGCATCCCAATTTCAACAGCCACAAATAGGTTCGACGACAGGTTCACTTTGTTGGCACCCTCTTTTTGCAATGATCACGGTTGTCGTAATTATGACGCCTAACAAAACTGTTAGTTTTTCTGACTACAAAACTGCGACGTCAGGTGGTGTCGCTTAATCAACAATATACTGTCTAAATTTAGACGTTCGACCGTCAAAAAAAGGTCTCAAATGTACTAGTAAGGGTCTAAAATTCTAAAATCATACAAATTTCTATTCCCATGTGCAAATAACATAGTTGAGTATGAAGCATTGGTCATTGACATAAAGTTGGCATTAGAATGGAAAGTAATATAGCTACAAATCTATGGAGATTCCCAACTAGTTATTAATCAAATTAATGACGAGTATCAAACTAAAGATGATAAGTTGATGCCATACAATAATATGATTGAGAATCTTAAGAAATACTTTACTCTAATCACATTTGAGCAAGTGTCGAGGGATAAGAATAAAGCAGCGAATGCAATGGCTACTTTAGCATCACTTCTCCAAATACTAGATCAAAGTGCCAAATATGAATTCTTGGTAGAAGAAGTTGAGTAACCCACATTTGACCCTTCCCATCCTCATACCATTTGTTTACTAATAGGACATGACTCACCTTGGTATGGAGCTATTTACACCTACTTGAAAGACTAAATCTTACCCTTAGACACAACTAGAAATCAAAAGAAAAGCTTTATACGACAAGCTTCTCGCTATACCTTGATATCCAACATGTTGTATCGCAAGAGTCTAGATGGAATTCTTCTAAGATGTATAGAGCAAGAGGAATCAACTTTAGCCTTGCAAGAAATTCACAAGGGGATTTGTTGGTCGCATTCAAATGGTTTAACCCTAGCTAAGAAACTTCTTAGGATAGGATATTTTTGGCCTTCTATGGAAATGGACGCTTGTCACTTTGCAAAAACTTGTTGTAAATGTCAATGTCATGGGAATTTGATCCACGTACCAGCATAAGAGTTTCATCCCATGACAACACCTTGGCCCTTTTATCAATGGGGTTTAGATCTGATAGGTGTGATTTATCCACCATCTTTAAATGGTCATAAATTCATCATTACTACAATAGAGTATTTTACCAAATGGGTGGAAGTTGTATCCTTATCCACTGCCATAGGAAAGCAAATATCCTTATTCATATTAAATCACATAATTTGTAGATATGTTATTCCTCATGCCATCATAACAGATAATGTAAAACATTTCAAAAATAAGGATTTGAAAGAATTATGTACAAAATTTCATATGGTACATCACTCATCTTTAATATATTACCCACAAGGTAATGGACAAGCAGAAGCTACAAACAAGAACGTTATGAAAATGTTGAAGAGAACTGTGGATAATTCAAGTAGAGATTGGCACATTCAAATAAACCCTACTCTATGGGCTTATAGAACAAGCATTCGAACACCAACAGGAGCTACACCATTTTCCTTAGTCTATGGAGCATAAGTAGTTTTACCTTTGGAGGTGGAAATTTCATCCTTAAGGGTCTTATTGCATGGTTTACTAAGTGAATAAGACTATAGAGTTGCTAGGTTACATGACCTAGAATTGCTAGATGAAAGACAACAACAAGCTTTTGATCAATTAAAAGTGTATCAAAATCGAATGACTGGAAACTATAACAAGCATATCAAACCAAGGGCATTCCAAATAGGTGACTTAGTGTTGCGATAAAATCCCAATAATCAAGCATAAAGGGAAAAGAAGGGAAAATGGGAAGCAAAATGGTTAGGACCCTTTGTGATCACTTCCTCTTTTGGGACATGCACCTATAAATTAGTTGATTGTGAAGGAGAAGAGTTGCAAGAACCAATAAACACTATACACTTGAAAAGGTTCTACACATGAAGCAATTAAAGAGGGATAGAGAAAAAGACTATCAGAAATATTAGATGAGAAAGCATCCTATTTATTGTATATAGTTAGAAGAGATCTTAAAAAATACCAAAAACATTGAAAAGCAGAAAAGAAAAAACAAATAAAAAATGCAGAAAAGATTAAAAACAATAGAAAATTGAGCATGAAGAAAGCCAAAAACATTCAGAAATAATACTCAAAAAGATGTTGTCTTGGTGAAAACCTAGAAAATAGGTGCCTTGATGATATGGAAACAAAAAAATTGAAAAAAAGAGAAAGTACAAAAAAATAAAAAAAGTACCTTGGTGAAAACCTAGCAATAGGCACCTTGGTAGCAAAAAAAAGAGAGAAAAGGATTTAAAAATAGAAAAAAGAGAAAATCCATTCAATCAATGAAAACCTGGTAAACAAGCACCATTGAAAGTCCAAGTCAGTCTCAATGTGCCTAGTGTTCATCCTTGTAAATATTGCATTCACTAGCATTTGTATATATTGCATAATAAAAGCCCATAATTGCATTTGCCAGTACTTAAAGGTTTCGTCACTAATCCAATCTACAAATTGTCCCAAGTCCCACAAACGCAATCACATCAAACTGGGGGAAAAATCTACTCTTAAGGAGGAAGGATTCACCAAAACTAACATCTATCTGACATTAAATTAATTCATCAAAATGCAAGTGAAACACTCAATCAAATCCTAATCATAATCCAAAATTCAAACAAATGCAAAATTTTGATCCAAGATTTCACAAGGACACTTATCTTTATTAGGATTAAAAGTATGAAATGGATAGAACTATACTTGAAATATGGATTTTAAAAATAATGCAATTTTTTTTTAAAGTTGACTTGATTGATGAAATCATGTCTTTTTAGCAAATCAATGAAAGTTTTAAAACTAGACAAGCTATGATGAAAGCATGATATTTTCTTGGTTTCTGAATGAGTGTCTTAAGGTTAAAGTTTTGAAGTATGTATTATTTGTCTAAGGACATGATCATTAAAGAATCATCGAAGACATGTACATATGGAGAGACTGAGATCTTTGTTTATTTACGCAAAAGGATACCTTGGCTATTTTGATGTTAAATATCACAATACCAAAATCCACTTGCAACATAGAATCTGACAAAATCGGTATTTGTACTCTCATTATTAGTCTCAATCAGTGATAGTCGTACCAAAGAAGGGAAAAACAAAAAAAAGGTGAAAAAGGTATTTATATCATCATAGTTGAACTAGTGATGGTTGTACTAATTTCAGGATTCCAAAAATTGCTCAATGATGAAAATAAGCTCCTAATTTGTGAATAGTGACAGTTAGCCGCATCCATCTTAGATTAAATGCATTTAAGTGATTTGATTATCTTAGTTTGAAACATAAATTGGAAAAGATAAAAACAAAAGGGGGTGGAGTAGATCAAAATCAAAACGCACATAAAAAACTATATGTGATAGAGTGTGTTGGAAATCAAAATAAAAAACAAAAAATGAAAGGTGTTTTGTATTAGATTAATGGAATTTGTTAGATTCATTTTAAATCATGATAATTTTGCATCCATTTAAGACATTAACCTAAGTTCATTTAAATTAAAGTACATTAGTTTGCATTCATTTTCAAACAAATCTTTCAATATCATTCTAGGTCATATCCATTAAACTCATTTTCTTTAGTTTGCATTCATCTTTAATTTCATTCATACTCATTTTCATTAATACATCACATTTCATTATTCATAGCTATTCATTACATTTCATTGCATTTCATTAACTTCATCTTAAAACATTGCATACATATACTTTATTTCATGCATTATCTCATTAGGTTGCACTCATATTAAATCTTTTTCATTGCATTAGTTTGCATCCATTGATTAAGTATTTATCATTTAATGGCATTAGTTCATCATCAAGAGGTTACTAAGGTTGCATTGCATCCATTCAACAACATAGCATTTTCAAAATCATCTCATAATTAGTACATTGCATTGTTCATCTACGTGCACTCATCCAAATTCATACATTTAAAACACATTGAAGTCTATTCAAACTTAGGTCATTTTCATTTACATATAAGATCATCATCATTTCATTCATATAATTAATCATTAAACCATCCAATTTCATAGTTGCATCCATCACATTTTGCATCACATTTGTATACCATAAATCCATTACATTTATTATCCATTACATACATCCATATCATCAAAATAAAATGCATCCATAAGTATCATCACATCACATTAATCATTAAACCATTACATCATCATACAATATTAAACCATGTGACATATGCATCCATTTACTCTATGTCATAGATAAGATAAACATTTGCATTAATAGAATATTAGACATGTGCATTCATATCATAAACTGCATTTTGAAAAAGCCTAAAAATAAAGCATGTAGAGATAGAATCATATAGATCTGCATATCATATAAAGAACCTGAAAAATGAATTCCAACACATAATGACATCATATAAATTAAATCTAACGAACTACATATCAGAGTCCATAATATCACCAAAGATCATCAATATCTGGAAATCAAAGTCCATCAAAAATATCAACAAGTATCAAAACATAAGTAACATCAACTGATCAAAGAATAATATGAGTCCAATGTCTCAAGATAAAAATGAATCATCATATACATCAAAGAATAAGGTATCTCATCTTAAAAAAAAGTTCAACTACCAGAACCACCAACACCATTAGGACCACGATCATCATCTGGAGCCCTACTCGAGCTAGCCTATAAACCATGTTGATTCATAGCAGCCATGAAGGTCTGCATCATCAAACTCAGTTGGGTCACCTGTTGTCTCATCACTGACATCTCACATTGCAAAGAATGAACATTTGAGGCTAATGCTAGTATAGGAGGAGTCTGTGTTGGTACCTATGTGGGAGGAGCTTGCGGAGGAGCCTGAATAGGTGGAGTCTGTGGGGGAGCCATAGAAGAAGATGGAATGGAAGTAGAAAAAGATGGAATGAAAGCAGAAGAAGATGGAAGAACTGAATAAGATGGCATAGAAGAAGAAGAGGGAGCCTATACTAGAGGAGCTTATGGAGGTGCTGGTGAACCCTGTGCCCGATATAATAATATCTATGCAACTTGAGCATCTACATCAACCACAAGCTGAGCATCCACCTACCTGAAAAATATCAGTATGTGTTGACCCCATTTGGCCAATCTATCCACACCAACCTAGTGCAAAGCTCTATAGGGTCCACCTCAGACTCAGACCTGACCAACCCTCATCCGTACTCTGCCACCCCTAGGAGGAATCGACACATCAATAATCATTGGGATAACAACTCTACCTCCTCTATTAGCTCACCAACCCCATCATCCCCAACGACCTCATCTCCAACCTCTACCCCCACTATCATCATCTCTGTCATCATCATCTGACTCCTCCTTAGTCCCTAGTACTCTCTCTGCAAGATCAATGAATCTTGGAAATGGGTTTTTAACAAACCACTTGGCATAATCATCTATCATATCTACATCAATGATATGATCTCACATATCCCACACAAGGTGGGGTAGTTGTAACAACTACTAGTGAGCTATCCTGTAATCTATTTGTGGGCCCCATAGCAACCTCTCCACCTGTACCCAAGCGTATAAAGCCAATCCTTGTGGCATGCCCTGAATCTGGCCATACTGTCGTAAAACCCTCTGGAAACAAAATCACTCAATAATCAATGGTGTATGCCCTATCATCCACCGCGACATCCACATGAAGGGTAACTCGACCGCATCCTTAGGCCATGCCTCACAACCAATATAGGGTTGCCAAACAACCTGATCAATATCATCAATAATCCGACGCCAATAGTCCAACTTGCCCAAATGGGCCTGCACTACCATGCCCTCATACATCCAAGCGAAGGGCCAACCTAGATCACTGTGCCGAATAGAAATGGGATGAGTGACAAGGATGTGCTCCCATGTCCACAGCTATAATAGGATCACCCCGATAGAAAGAGTCACCCCACGATGATATACTACATGATGTAGCTCATGATACAACTGCGTAAGCACATAAGTCCCCCAGTCGAATCTTTGTGGCTGCATGATCATATCCTCTAAGATACGACCCCAAACGATAGCAAAGCCATGACCTCACCGATCAAGAATGAGGAAACTATGTGTGTATGTGTGAAAATTGTACCTAGCTGCAAACACAACACTTCAGTAAAACATTAGAGGTTAGCAAAATTGAAATCTGCAAATAAATGAAACTAAGCTAACCAGACAATTTACTACCTTCTAGTAGGTGTGAGTATGGTATTCTCAGATTAGACCAAGATCAGTGACAATGCAACACCTAAACGAAGGATTTAAAATGATGAAAGCAATGAAATATGAATGCAAATTTTACTATTTTTTTGGATTTTTGATGCAATTAGATGAAAAACTTGATATGAAACTAATCTAGAGTGAATTGAAATGATATGAAATTAATC
Source organism: Chamaecyparis obtusa (assembly GCA_027943335.1). Taxonomy (NCBI): domain Eukaryota; kingdom Viridiplantae; phylum Streptophyta; class Pinopsida; order Cupressales; family Cupressaceae; genus Chamaecyparis; species Chamaecyparis obtusa. The sequence continues at coordinate 622,317 of BSBK01001433.1, forward strand.
TAACAATGCTATGAAGATGAATGAAAAAGTATTCAAAAGCTATGAAAAACTATGAAATGATCTCACAAAATTGCTTGTCGCAAAAACTTTTGTTCTTCAGTTGTAAATTCGGCAAAGTAATTGTGCAAATTCGAGAGATTGAGAGATATATAAAATTCACAGCTTCGAAAGAGAGAGAGAGATTGCCAACCCTTTGTGAAGAGCTGAGCCTTATTTTTATAAAAATCCAAGGCTTGAGGATGCATAAGAAAAATCATAAATCACTCTTGATAAACTCAGGTTGATTTTTGAGTTAACAAGAAATTAAGAATAAATAAACTCATAAAATCACGCAAAAGCAGTTTTTATCTCAAAATAGAGTTTAGATCAAATTTCAACTCCTCATCAGATGTTGAATTTAAATTTAAAATTGGTTGTTGATTTCTAGTTGACTGCTTTTCTGATTGTGCATGATTTAATATGAATTAATTTAATAATAAAGTGATTTATTCTCAACCTAACTGATTTTGAATTAAAACAATTGATTTATGGGTTAATCAATTATTAAATCAAACTTTATTCTAAAACTATATTATTAAATTTGACAACTGATATTAATTAATTAAATAAGAATTTAATCAATCAGTCATGAGATTTTTGATTTATTGTCAAAATTAAATAATACAATTTAGGAATAAATAGAATTAAATCTAATTAAATAATTAAGTGGCAGAATTAAATCTGATTAATTAAATATTCAATTAATCAACTTTAGGATAAATAGGATTTATCACCAAATAATCATTAAATCAAAGATAATTAGGATAAATAAGAATATTGCTAGGAATATTCCCTGATGTAGAATTTAGGATAATCAGTTAGGATTCGATAATGTGCAGATGTGCCTTTGGTTAGGAATTTTGTATCAATTTCAATCAATTTGATGATGTAAGAGGTTAATGAACCTATAGCCCATTTTTGGGGTATTACATTTTGCCCCTCTTTGAATCACTGTGGAAAGTGTAGTGGTTCAAAGACTAATCTGTTTTTGATGTTGAAACTGATTTGAGAGATAAACTGATTCCAAGACAGAAATCAATTAAAAGATTGGAAAAAGTTGATTCGGGTCCTGGTTGACCAAGAATCGTGATGATGTCAACTATAGCAACAATGAACCGGTGATTGCGAAAAAGTATCAAAACACCTGATTCTGAACCTTATGATTATGAAGAAGTGAGTGACCTGATTCTAGACCTGATTGTCCAAAGGAATCGAAATAGTATCACATCCGAACCCTTCAGTTACGAAGAACCAAGGAAATAACACTAATGAACTGATGGTTATGAAAAGTTGATACAATTTACAAGATTGATTAGGATACTAGATTGATATGGATCTCGATGAATTTGATATGCCCCAAGAGATGTGCCCCAAGCAACAAGGTCCCTTGATGAATTAGTAACTAGACGTGGTTGTTGTCTTGATTACTGAGAGAATATTTGATTTACAGATTTGATTGATGTGCAATACCATGCCCCCTTCGGGATGAAAATCAAAATCTAACAAGAAAAGTCAGTGTTAAATGGTTTAGAAGCATGTTAATTGATTTGAGAAGTGGTTATACACGTCCGAGAATGCGTTTTGCATTATTTGGAGGTCCTAGAGACCAAGTTTGACTAGGTTTGACCATGAGTTGACCAAATTGAAATTTTAATAGTTTGATGTAAGATAATCAGTTAAGTTGAATTTTGGATTTCTACGATGATTGAAGGTCGATTATGCAAGCAGTCGGCCATCCTGGGTCTGAAATTTTGAAATCACAATTTTGACAAAGTAAACGATCTCAGATTTCAATTTTGATCTTGAAAATGGGTTCAGAATGTCAAAATTAGCCAGGGGTGCTTGCTTGGTGATCTGTTGAGAAGACCTTTATGCGATACTCAGTCCTTATGATGTGTTTAGCATAGTTTTGAAGAATCATTTGAGTGTCAAGCTGATTTAGGCAATCATGAGATAAATGCAATCATGCAAAGTACAAAATGAGATGCAAACCTAAGACCTAGGACCTAGTCACTAATCATGTGTCGGTCATTTTCATCATTGAATTTTTATTAGGTAACCGGATAAATCAACACAACATCCACTAGTCAGGAAACTATGAATATATGAATATTGATTTTTGCGCCAAAGTCAATACAACGCCCACTGGCTAGACAACCATGGACATATGAATATTGATTTTATTTTCGGAATGTCAGATTAGATATAAGCACCAAGGCACCAATGCCAGTATGACCTGAATATCATGTCCATTTTGATATTGCAATTTGTATAAGCATTAGAACATAAATGTCAAGATGACCACAATACACCTTGCGGAAAAAACACACCAAACAGTTTGCATAATTCATTCTTGTCTCCAATGTGAATTACCTACAGTGACCCTTTATCATTTACATCCTTGGATAATAGCCATTCACAGTAGGAGTAAGAACTTTCTCAAAAAGACAATAGTTAGATCAAACTTCTTTTAATTTTCTGAGTATCAATGGTCAAGGTACTCATGGCCATCCAATACGAGATGGAGGCTCTTACATATGGACACCATTTCAATCCAGATTTTCCAAAGTTGTTAGATTTTCACTCAAAGTAGAAAACAAAGAAAAGATTATGCCCCTAGTCATCACTCTCTAAATCCTGTAAAGGACATCATTGAAGAGCTCGAAAAGACACAATATGCAAAAATCTCAATGTGAATCGGTAAGCATACAAAGAAGATTAAAGCACGCAACAAAGATTGTTTTTGTTCGTGTTGATGTTTGATTGTGTTGTTGTAGATGCAAAATCCTTTCTGGAGAGGAGACAGACAAACAAACTCAGATGTAGCTTCAAAAGACTTTGATTGGATATGACTCGTCTAAGGTATACTAGAGACCATAAGATATGACATTGATTGCCCCCAAGTTTGAAACATTGATAGGATATAGACATTTTTATCGATGGTGTACAAATTGACTTATTAAAAACAAGAATGCAGGAACAAACTAAGAGATATGTACAAACTAAAGAAGGACTGGAAGCTGGGAAAGACCAAGATTGCACTGATAGATGGAGTGTTTTGAACAAGTGGTGCCCATTTGCCGGGTTTTCACCATCTTGGCAGAGATTCTATTTTTGCTACCAAGGCACCTGTTTCCAGGTTTTCACCAAGGCACTTCTTCTTTTTCTCATTTTTTTATATTTTTCATTTTTTCAATTTTTTTATTTTTTTTTTGTGATACATCAAGGTGCCTATTTGCTAGGTTTTCACCATGATGATCATTTTTTAGGACTTTTTCTGATTTTTTTAGGACATTTTTTAATACTGAATGCCTTAGGCGTAGAATTTATATAGATGGAGAATGTTAATTGGTTCTTGGAGTTGTTCTCCTTCAGTCGTTGAGAGTTGATAGGCTCTAGATCCAAAAGCAGTAGTGATAACAAATGTACCCAGCCAGTTGGGTTTGAACTTCCCCTTGCACTCTCTATGTGATTGATTTTTGGGATTCTCTCTCAAGACTAGATCGCCAACTTGAAATTCTCTGTGTCTGACTTTCTTGTTGTAGCCTCTAGACATTCTCTTCTGATATACTCTGAGATGATCATATGTTGATTGTCTGCGCTCATCTAGTAGTTCAAGTTCTTACAACCTAGACACTTTGTAGTCATCATCAGTTACTAGACCATGCATTCAGATTCTTAGTGATGGGATTTCAACCTCCATAGGCAGTACCACTTCAGACCCATAAACTAAAGCAAATGGTGTAGCCCCAGTGGTTGTTCTGATACTTGTTCTGTAGGACCAGAAAGTTGGATTGATCATGAGATGCCAGTCTCTTCCTATTTTATTAACTGTTTGGTGCAAGATTTTCAATAGATTCTTGTTTGAAGCCTCTGCTTGTCCATTCCCTTGAGGATAGTAGATTGATGACCAATGTTGTGTAATCTTGAATTTGGCACATAGATCATCTAAGCCTCTGTTCTTGAATTGTCCACCATTATTTGTGACTATAGAATGTGGAATACCATACTGACATATGATGTAGTTCAAGATGAACATTGAAATTTGTTTGTCAGTTGCTTGAGTCAAAGGGACTGCTTCTACCCATTTTGTAAAATAGTCTGTAGCTGTAATAATATGGGTATATCCATTAGAAGAATGAGGATGTATGGCTCCTATAAGATCAAATGCCCATTGGTGAAAAGACCATTGTGTAGTAAAGGGAATTATATCTCTCCCTGGTGCATAAATTAAGTTACCATGTACTTGGCACTTTTGACAGTTCTTAGCAAACTTGATAGCCTCTTTTTCCATTTAAGGCCAATAGAACCCAGCCCTAATAAGTTTTCAAGCTAGTGTTAAACCATTCGAATGTGAGCCACATATACCTTCGTGGACTTCCTCTAATGCACATTGAGACTCTTCCCATTCTAAACATCTAAGGTGTATACCATCTAGACCTCATTTGTACAGATCATGACCAATGATGACATACCGAGATGCATTTCAGATAAGGTATCATTTCTCATGGTGGTTGAAGGTATCGAGAATGATTTGATCTTGGAGATAGGAGAAAAGGTTTTTGTATCAAGATGAATCATGACCAACAATAGTGCAGATCATGCGGGTTTCAGGGGAATCATATGTGGGATAAGATAGTGCTTCCACCAGGAACTCGTAGCATAGCTCATGTTCGGGCTGCTTTAATAAAGTAGAGAGCATTTCCATAGCATCAGCAACCCTGTTCTCCGTTCTAGGAATTTGTTCAAAGGTGATAGATATGAAATATTTCATTAGATCATCTACCATTCTCTTGTATGGGATTAGCTTTCCATCTTTCATTTGATACACATCATTGACTTGGTGTATTACAAGTTGTGAGTCTCCATGAATGTGTCGTTCTGTTACTCTCCACTCAATTGCTATCTTCATGCCGTTAAGAAGGGCTTCATATTCAACAATATTGTTTGTGCAAGGAAAATTGATTCTGAATGCTTTAGGGATTGAGTATCCTTGAGGAGTGATGAACAATATGACTGCTCCAGATCCATTCTGTGTATAGGAGCCGTCAAAGAATAACTTCCATGCTCTAGAAGAAAGATTCATGATAGAGGAATCTGGGAATTCCATTTGCATTGGTGTATCATCAAACAATGGTGCATCATCCAACTGATCAGAAATGACTTGGCCCTTGATAGCTTTTCTTTCAACATATTCAATGTCAAATTCACTTAATAGCATCACCCATTTAGCTAATCTACCCATGAGGGCATCTTTGCTTAGTAAGTACTTTAGTGGATCAATCTTAGCTACCAAATGTGTCCAGTATGAGCTAACATGTAATGTCTCAGTTTTTGTGATGTAAAGATAATAGCTAGACAAACTTTCTCAATCATTGAATAGTTCTTCTCATATGCTACCAATGTTCTACTGATATAGTATATAGCTCTTTCCTTCTTGTTCTCATCATGCTGTGCTAGTAATGCCCCCAGTGATGTATCTATGGTGGAGACATATAAGATCAATGACTTCCCTTGTATAGGAGGCATCAAAATAGGAGGATTTGATAGATATTTCTTGATATGGTTAAAGTTCTTTTCACATTCCTCATTCCATGCAAAGGTCACACCTTTATGTAATGTCTTTGTGAAACGTTGTGATATGTTTGATAGTTGAGATATGAAGTGTCTAATAGATTGTACTCTCCCTTGTAATGTTCTCATTTGACTGATATTCTTGGGAGGTTGCATCTCTATGATAGCTTTGACCTTAGTTGGATTGACTTCAATACCTTTCTTTGAAATAATGTAGCCTAAGAGCTTTTTAGAAGTGACACCAAAAGCACACTTCTTAGGGTTCAGTCTGATACTAAACTTCTCCATTCGATCTAGTATTTTGCTCAAATCATTTAGATGTTCAGATCTTATCATAGATTTTGCTAAAGTATCATCAACATAATCCTTCATAGTTCAATGCATCATGTCATGAAAGATAGATGTCATAGCTCGTTGATATGTAGCACCAACATTCTTAAGCCCAAATGGCATGACATTCCAACATAAGGTACCCCATGCACATGTGAAAGCAGTTTTCTCTTGATCTTCTGGAGAAATTTTTATTTGGTTGTATCCAAAAAAACTATCCATCAAAGAATACATCTCAAAGCTTGCAGTCATGTCCACTATCATATCAATATTAGGTAATGGAAAATCATCCTTAGGGCATTCTTTGTTTGCATCTCTGAAATATTTTCACACTATGATTGATTTATCTGGTTTAGAAATAGGTACAATATTAGAGATCCATTTAGCATAGTCAATAACACAGATGAATCCAACTTTTAGTAGTTTCTCTAATTCATCTTTGACCAAGAGTGCAACATGTGGATGCATCTTTCTTAATTTTTGCTTAACAGGTTTGACCCCTGGAGCTATAGATAAATGGTGCATTATAAGATAAGATAAGATGTGTGAAAATTGTACCTAGCTGGAGACACAACACTTCAGTAAAACATTAGAGGTTAGCAAAAATTGAAATATGTAGATTATTGAAGAGCTAAGATAACCAGGCGATTTATTGCCTTCTAGTAGATGCGAGTATGTATTCTCATATTAGACCAAGATCAGTGACAATGCAACACCTAAATGAAGGATTTTTTTGATTGAAAGAAATGAAAATGAAATGCAGATGAATCTTTCTTTTTTTTTGGATTTTTGATGCAATTAGATGAAAAACTTGATATGAAACTAATCTAGAATGAATTGAAATGATATGCAATTACTCTAACAATGCTATGAAGATGAATGCAAAAGTATGCAAAGCTATGAAAAACTATGAAATGATCTCACAAAATTGCCTGTCGCAAAAGCTTTGTTCTTCAGCTGTAAATTCGCTAGAGTAATTGTGCAAATTTGAGAGATTGAGAGATAATTTGTGAAGAGTTGAGCCTTGATTTTATAGAAATCCATGGTTTGAGGATGCATAAGAAAAACCATAAATCACTCTTGATAAACTCAGGTTGATTTTTGAATTAACAAGAAATTAAGAATAAATAAACTCATAAAATCATGCAAAAGCAGTTTTTGTCTCAAAATAGAGTTCAGTTCTCTTTTTCAACTCATCATCATATGTTGAGTTTAGAAAGTTAACAAATTGAAATTGAAAATTGATTTAAAGATAATTGCTTTTCTAATTGTGCATGATTTAATATGAATTAATTAATAAATAAAGTGATTTATTTTCCACTTAACTGATTTTGAATTAAAACAATTGATTTATGGGTTAATCAATTATTAAATCAAACTTTATTTCAATTAAATCATTAAATTTGACAACTTTGATTTTAAATCAATTAAATAAATATTCAATTAATTGTTTGTAGGAATTTTGATTTATTGTCAAAATAAAACAATATTAATTAGGAATAAATGTAATTAAATCTAATTAAATAATTAAGTGGTAGAATTAAATTAATTAATTAAATATTCATCATATTCAATTAATCAACTTTAGGATAAATAATGACATTTATCACCAAATAATATTCAATTAAAGATAATTATGATAAATTAAGAATATTCAAGGAATATTCCCCAATGCAGAATTAAGATAAAATCAATTAGGATTTTGATGTGCAGATGTGCCTTAGGTTAGGAATTTGATGTCGATTTCGATCGAATTGTTGATGTAAGAGGTTAATGAACCTATAGCCCATTTTTGGGGTATTACAAAAACCACCAACTAATTCACCCAAGATGACAGGAAAGGGAGGGAATTGTGCCCACTGAATGGAATCATCACCAATTGTAGGATCACTAAACACTCACCTACAGGTGGTTCCGTCATAAACCTGGTCATAATAAATGAGCTCCCCATGAGTCAGGATGCGCAGGATCCAGTACACATCCTCGGGAGTGATAGTCATCTCCCCCTTGGTAAATGAAAGGTGTTATGGTCAGAGTGCCATTGCTCTGCCATAACTGTGAGAAGACCTCGATTCATGTAGAATCGAGGAAGGACAAGGAGAAAGGACAAACTGCATCTACCAATAACTCGACGCGCAAAATCGCTCAAGTCATCGATCATGCTGAAGGGTAATGGATACAAGCCTCAAACTTTGAGCAATTTAAGCTCGACCTACAAAGAGCAAGTTAAACACATCAGAAATCAAAATAATTACATATTGGATCATCTAAAGTCAATCAAATAATCAAAATCTAAATCAAACCACAATCAATTTTCTTGATTCTATTTAGAGATGACGAAAAATTTATCATCATCCACCATCGAAATCAAGATTGACAATCAAACATTCAATATGACATGACTTGAACTAACATCATATGACTCACTATCAAATCAAACTTGATACCTAAGCCAATCGACTGATTGACGACACTAGACAACTCAGAAAATTGACTCAGAAATTTGCAAATTTGACCAAAAAGGGTACACATGCTATTTAAATGCTTAAAAGCGCTAAAAGATAAAAGCGCAGTTTAAAATGGTGAATGCACTAAAGAAATTATTGAAAGCGCTATTTCAAAGTGTATGCACTATATAATTTAGTACGTGCTACAAGAAACCCTTGTACGCGCTGTTAAAATACTTAAATGTGCAATCAAATTTGTACGTGCAACAAAAAAGGGTGAATGCAAATTGTGCCCTAGTTCTACCATTTGTACGCGCTATTAAAAGTTGTAATTGCACTGTGGAAAACTGCAGATGCGCTGGAGAAAAGTTGTATGCGCTGTTAAAACTATTGGATGTGCCACTTAATTTGAAAAAAGAAAAAAAGAGGGTTTTTCCTGTAAAAATTCAAAAAAAATCAAATTAGATGCATTGAATTGACAAAGCAAGTTGTTGGAGTACATATTAGAGGTCTGTATCTAGGTGGATGCATGTATCGGTGGCCTTGCTCGAATCTGTGCTCACGAATACGGATCACCATTGTCAGAAAGGCAAAAAGGGTTCAGAGCAAAAAGACAAAAGTGGAGGTAAAATTGAATAGTAAAAATGACTTTTACCCCTATATATAACAAATTTTGACCTAAAAAGGGCATCTTTGACCAGAAAATGACCAAGGACCCAAAATTTTCACCCATTTTGCCAAATCAGGGGCATTTTTCATCAAACCATCACGAATACATTATCAGAAATGAAATCAAAATTTATTACTAATTGACCTAATTCACGTAAAATTGACCTAAAACATCATATTTTTCAACAACACTCAAATTTCATTTCATTTCTGAGGGGGCATACGCTTGGATAATTAGGAATGACATCATAATCAACAAATCAGGGGCAGGACCATCAAATCAAAGAATAAACCTTTATCAGAATTTTTTTTGTTTATTAATCGAAAGGGGCATCAAACATCAAATCATATCAAAATGGACACCATATCAGGCAACCTATCATCAGAACAATCATCGAGGACCCAAAATCAATCAAAACTGCATCAGTGTTATCATCAGAATTTGCATCTTTTATCACATCAAATTAGACATTAGTTGATCAAGACTTCACATCAGAAACGATTAGGGATTTCTTTGAACCGATATGATTCGTGCATCGATTCAAAGAGGGGCATTTGTAATCACCTAAAAATGGACAAGAACAATCAAGTGAGCAATCGAGGCAAAAATCAAAGCAATAAAATTAAATCAAGCTAAAATCAAAGTTAAATTGCAATCAAGCCATCATTCAAATTTAATTAAAAAGCAAAATCCATAAAATTAATAAAAATCAAATAAATCAAATGAGATCATTAATTATGGAATTAATCTAATTAATTGCATAGTTCATTTAAATCAAATCAACCCATTCAAGGGGTACACATGGCTAAACATATTAATTAAATTCAATTAAATAAATCATATTTTCCCTCAACCACCAAATGAGAGGAAAATACATCAACTAATAGGATTTGAGAATCGAGCTCACATGGATCAAGATCACATTGAATCTCCACCACCTATAAGGAGAAAGAATCTTGTCCACCCATTTTGTCCTCTTGTCCCAAGCTTTGAGGACAAAATATTTAAATGGTCTCCAAAGGTGGAACCATTGACTTGACCCTAACCTAACCTTGATCAACTTGACTCCACCCCCTACCCTTGCCAAAATCTATAAAAGCAAGGCATAATTCAAGCAATAATCATCCACAATTTTTGAGAAGCATCAAACCTCTTGCAATTTTAAGCTAGAAAAGGTAAATCTAGAGCTAATTAGTCCATTTCATTTGGAATTAACTTGTTTTAGCTTATTTTATTTTACTTTTTCATATTAGTACTATCACTAATGGAGGCTTGCTGAGAGCTCTTCATTAGCATCCCTAATTAGAGAGCCATAGAGTTCTCATTTGTCTTTTAAATAACTTAATTGAATTTATTTTGTGGTAATTTAGTTCTTATTTTGATTTATTTGACAAAGCTAACCCTATGAAGGTACTAATCCTAGTACATAATTACCTCCTAATCCAAGACAAGGAGATCCCAATTGATTAACCGAAAGGAGATGATCAATGCAAAAATGAATCAATTGGATATGGATAAAGAGGTATAGGGGGTCTAATTTCTTAATTATAAAGTAAAACAATAAATCAGAAAGATTAGGATAAAATGAAACACTTATCTTGAAATGTAGCAGATCTGGAAATTGCCATTTTCTGGTGCCTGTACTGAGTTTCTAGAAATTCTGCAACTTGCCCTGGCCTGGAAACACAAAGACAGAGAAAACCCATAAATATTTTTCTTTTTTGAACCAGGTTGACCTTGACCCAAATACGGGGGCGCAATTGTGCCTCTTTATGTCGACCTTGACCTACACTGCTCCAATGAAATTTTGTTTGTGAATCCCAAAAGTTTGCCGAAAAGGGTATCCGAATCTGTTTGTTAATTTGTTGTTCCTCACTTGCACCTGCAAGAAAAATGGTTTTGTTGTTTGGATGAGGGGTTTGCCTTGGTCAAACCCCAGTTTTGGAATTAACCTTGAAATAGAATTGAAATTGCAGTAATAAACAAAGTAAATAGAATAATTCACCTTGCTTATGTTGAAACCCTTGTGGAGGATCCGAATCCTTGAATCCACAAGTATGAATGCTCCAAATGGATGTAGAATTTTAGGATGTAGGATGTCTCAAATCAATTGCCTTTAGATCTTCAACACCAATCTTGAATGGATCTTGGAATAGGAAGAAAATTGAATGGAAATGGATGGAGAAATCTTTAACAAAAGGGCTCCATAGAACTTGAATCCTTCAATGGATACCAATGGATCTCCTTGATGAAGTGAATCTTGAATGCTTGAATGATCACTTTGATAAATTGTGCATAGATGATCCTCCTTTTTCTTTCCTTCTCTTCTCTTTTTTCTTTTTCTCCTAAAATGAGAGGAGAAGGCTTCCTTATATACTAGTCTAGGACACCAACTTCTAGAGAGGCCGAAATATGAGAAATAAATTCCCATTAGGTGCATACCCTTATAAGTGGACCTATATTAAATGTCCTTTAAGAGTCACCACTTCGAAGCCCGAAGCAACCGACCTGGAAGCGGGAAAGAATTCTTTCCAAACCCCGACATCTAAAAATCTTTGGAATTTGAAATTTAGACCCTGGGTTAGGGTCGAGGTCGACCTTGAACTAGAAGGTCGACCTTGACCTTGAGGTCAAGAACCTCAAAATCTTAGAGCAAGATACCATAAATAGGTAGGAAAGAAGTGTAAAACAGGGCAGGACAGGGAAAAAACTAGATCCAAGTCAAAGATCCATTCAAGGCGTTTGACATGACCCCAAACCACTTACTCGTAGGGCTAAACCAGTCCTAAATGGAAGTGCTTCCATTTTTCAATGATACAATAACCTTAAAAAATGAAACTACACATCAAATTGTTTCACATGAACATAAAACTTTGATTCTTCCCAAGTTAGTAGCACTCTAACTATTATAATTGATCATTGTTATCTTATTTTAAAAACCAATATTTGATCACAAACTATATAATAAAACTATTTGTTTACAAGAATGTATGAAAATCACATATTATTCACTATTAATAGAAAGTGAAATGAGTTTTTATAGCTTGCTCATCTACCTACCAACTTTGTGAAAGATATAGAACATAGCCACTAGTAGACTTGTGTTGTCCAAGTGACCTACCTATTCTACATCTAAATAATATTATTTTTTCAATACCTTGATTCATCACATGTATCTTGATAGTAAATAGAGAAACATATGGTTCCATGTACACTCTCAAATATTCTTGTAAACCAAATCGCTAGACATAAACCTACCCAAGACCCCCACTACTTGGAAAATGTCTAATCTTGTGCAAATCATTACATGCACTAGGCTTCTCATAAATATAACATATGTAATCATATACACATCCTTAAGGTATATATATATTTTAATAAATTATTCTATGGATAATTATATCTCAACAAGAAAAAAATAACATTCATTAGTTTACCGTCATGAATCTGAGACCGTTGTGAAATGGTTCAAAAAAAATAATTCTTTTTCTTTTTTAACACGTTCTCACTTAATTTTTACACTTAACATGGATTTTGTAGCTCCTAGGTCTTTTATATAAAATTGCATGGAATGTTGTGGTTCTATCTCTTTTATCATGTTCTTACTATTTTTATTGATTACAAAATAATTAATATATAATTAAAAACAATAATAAAGTGATCATAAAATTCCTTATGGTAAACATAATTTTGTCTTTCCATGAACAAACCCAATTTTAATCACACAAGAGTCAAATTTTTGGTACTACATCTTAAGAGATTGCTTTGGACTACAAAAGGACCTCTTTAACTTACAAATCAAGTTTTTCATTCCCTTAACAATTAAATTCTTAGGGCAAGACATATTAATTCTTCTAGATCCTCATGCAGAAAATCATTTTTTACATTCATTTGATCTATCTTTAAACCCATAACAACAAAAGTAGAATGTAGGAATCAACTTGTTAATGGGCCTTTGAGGGCTAATCCTCTGTTGTCTAAGGTTACAACAAAAACTTGGAAGCTTCCAGATAAAGGGTGGACAAAGATAAATTTTGACGGTGCTTCTTAGGGCAATCCAGGTCCGCCTGGAGTTGGCTATGTGGCTAGGGATGAGAATGGTAACATTTTGATGATAGGAGAAAAGAGGCTCCCGGTAGGCACAAACAATGAAGCAAAGTGTCTTGCTATGATCATATAAGTTCAAATGGCAAAGAGATTAGGTTTGAGGAAGTTACATTTAGAAGGAGACTCGCAGGTCATAATCAGTGGAATCATCAAAGGAGGATCATGAACATGGTACTTGAATAAAAACCTTTGCATGATAAAAATGTTGTGGGATTTTGAGGAATTCAATTTATCACATGTTTTGATGGAAGCAAATGAGGTAGCTGACAAACTATCAAAGTTTGGGGTGACACTATCGAATCACAATGATGATGAATTTATGGAAGATTATAGGGGACCTATATTTGAGTAATAGTCAATATGGGAGATGGGGTGTTTTGAGGTAAATGTATTAAAAATTTAGGTAGTGTGATGCAAGAGCATTTTGGGTTCCTGAAGATCTTTCTTAGTCTTGGAGGAATCCCCTGTCAGAGGGATACAATACTTTGTTTTGGGTAGCTTTCTGAGTTTCTGTATTGCAATGATCTGTGGAGATCTCTGGCATGTGCAATGAAAGGGGTTTGTTCCTTTATGTTTTTGGAGGCTATGTATAAGAATGCATCTCTTGAGGTGGCATGGTTTGGGAGATCTTGGATGATCTTCTCTGACTGGTTTTGTACGTTTCCTGCCTGGACCGTTTGGAAGATTGGTTATGCGATCGATGACCATTAGGAGTTAGCTTGTGTGGTATTAGATCATGGTTGTTGTGCCTTGGACCTATTTTGGAACCTTATCCTATGAGTGCATAAGGATTGGATTGACTGTTTCAAAGTTAGAGTTGTTTTCCTTGTTGTCAGAGTTGTATTTTCCTACTTTCCGCATGCTGATTGCGTGTCGTGTAGCCATTGATCCTTAATGAATCATCCTTTTCGGTCTTAGGGCCTTTAAGAGGACCTAAATTAATATCATTTCCCAACACCACAAATCCTAATTCATTATGAGTTGAAAGTTATGACCATTTTTCTCGGGTATCGATTTTCAGCCAGTTTACACGCGAAACGTAGAGTTTTTCATCTTGCATGGATCCGTGTGATGAGATGGGATCTTGATAAGTTAGGGACATGTTATTGGGTCATGTGTGGACCTAAATGTGGCTTATCATCATGTTTTTTAATTTATTTCTTTATTTTTGGTATCTCTCCGTAGGCTGGACCGATAATGTAATTAATGCTTGACTAGCTGACTTGTGGCCTAGCTGGCTATATATTGAGAGCTTGGGTTGATGTAGAGTATCATGAGAGGAAAGATGTATTAGAGGAGGAGCATTAGATGAGTAGTATGGGATTAGAGTAGAAGAATATTTGTGAATATGGGAGTTTGTAGTAGAACTAGTGGCTTGAGGGCTTAGGACAACAAGAGGTTGCTTGGTGGCTTGCGAGCACAAGTTTAGACCTTGTCTTGGTTGTTCCTATCAGAGGCTACCTGTTGTAGATCTAAACTATTTGGTGGCTCCCTGGATCTTGTGAGGTCTTGCTAATACTTTTTAATTTCATTATAATAGGCAAAAACCCAGAAGGCCTCATAGCCGGGCGTGTTGAATGAAATTCTATTTTGAAACATTATACTGTTGTATTCTACTCTGCTTGTTGTTGTTTTAATTGGTAGTGTAGGTTTGGACCATCCATTATTGGATCCTCCATCCTTGAATTACATCAAGTGGTATCAGAGCTTGAAGATCTTGAGTGTGTGGATAGATCGCTGAAGGTGAGGTAGTTTGCACCAGGACCTTGGATTGAAGATGCCTCCGAGGAGAGAATATTTGATGTGAGAGATGAAGATTTCCTTGAGTGAATAGATCACCGTATTGAGGTAGGTTGTGAAGATGGATAGTAGATCACTGAGTGTGTGGAGGCAACTGGAATCTTGCAATCAGATCACCGAGCAGAGGCAGTTTCACTTTGAAAGGAACTTGATGGGTAATTTGGATCAGTTTTGGCCTAAATTCAATCTGAGGATTAAAGTGATGATGAAGTCTTGTTGGAAGAAAGTTGTTTGGCTGATTAAGAGGATTATTCAGGGAAGAAGACACTTTGATGTTAATGAAGAGGTGAAGGATGACTTCGATGAAGATGATAAGGTATGTGTTGGTTTTCATGAGCAGATGGATGGATCTGGCATGAGAATTGCAGAGCATCTGGTTGGGCTTGATCAGATTGTTGTTGGTGAAGAGTTACTTGTTGCTGAACACCTTTGTGATGGTGGTGTTTTTGACTTGCTTTTGTTTGGTGTTATGGTGCATATATTAGTTGCTAGTTATGGACTTGAATTATTGGTTGACAATAATGAGTCTTGTGATGAGTTGCAGAGATGAGATGCTGATGATGAGGGATTTCATATTGATATGGATTTGACTTTGGATCTATTTGTTGTGGAGTTGGATACTCTTGTTGCTGAGATGGGTTGTGGTGATCAGTGGTATGTTGATTGGATTGTTGAGATTCATATGATCCTGATGTTTGAATGGATGAAGCATAGATGGTTGATTTTCCAATTTGTTCTCTTGTCCTTGATGGATTGGAAGCCTTTGGTGAAGATGAAGTTGATTGTAGATAATTATCTTGAGATTAAATTATGGGACATACTTTCTATTTACCTCAGTAGTCTGATGTAGGAGCATTTTGGGTTCTTGAAGATCTTTCTCAGTCTTGGAGGAATTCCCTGTTAGAGGGATACAATACTTTATTTTGGGCAGCTTTCTAAGTTTCTGTATTGTGATGATCTGTGGAGATCTCTGGCATGTGCAATGAAAGGTATTTGTTCCTTTATGTTTGTGGAGGCTATGTCTAAGAACGCATCTCTTGAGGTGGCATGGTTTGGGAGATCTTGGATGATCTTCTCTGACTAGTTCTATGCGTTTCCTGCCTGGACCGTTTGGAAGATTGGTTATGTGATCGATGATCATTGGGAGTTAGCTTGTGTGGTCTTGGATCATGGTTATTTTTCCTTGGACCTATTTTGGAACCTTCTCCTATGAGTGCATAAGGATCGGATTGACTGTTTCAAAGTTAGAGTTGTTTTCCTTGTTGCCGGAGCTGTATTTTCCTGCTTTCCACATGCTGATTGCGTGTCGTGTAGCTGTTGATCCTTAATGAATCAACCTTTGTGGTCTTAGGGCCTTTAAGAGGACCTAAAGTAATATCATTTCCCAAGACTACAAATCCTAATTTATTATGAGTTAAAAGTTATGACCATTTTTCTTGGGTATCAATTTTCAGCCAGTTTACATGCGAAACGTGGAGTTTTTCATCTTGCGTGGTTCCGTGTGATGAGATGGGATCTTGCTAAGTTAGGGACATGTTCTTGGGTCATGTGTGGACCTAAATGTGGCTTCATATCATGTTTTTTTATTTCTATCTTTAGTTTTGGTATCTCTCCTTAGGCTAGACCAATAATGTAATTAATGCCTGATTGGCCGACTTGTGGCCTAGCTGGATATATATTGAGAGCTTGGGTTGATGTAGAGTATCATGAGAGGAAATATGTAGTAGAGGAGGAGAATTAGATGAGTAGTATGGGATTAGAGTAGAAGCAGATTTGTGAATCTGGGAGTTTGTAGTAGAACTAGTGGTTTGAGGGCTTAGGACAACAAGAGGTTGCTTGGTGGCTTGCGAGCACAAGTTTAGACCCTGTCTTGGTTGTTCCTATCAGAGGCTGCCTATTGTAGATCTGAACTATTTGGTGGTTCCTTGGATCTTGCGAGATCTTGCTAATACTTTGTAATTTCATTGTAATAGGCCAAAACCCGGAAGGCCTCACAACTGGGCATGATGAATGAAATTCTATTTTGAAACATTGTAATGTTGTATTCCACTGTGCTTGTTGTTGTTATAATTAGCAGTGTAGGTTTGGACCATCGATTATTGGATCCTCCATCCCTGACCTACGTCATAGTGTCTTTTATATACTTAGAGACTTAATACTTTTTGTTGGCAAGTTGATAGAAGCTAGGAGATGAAGGATTTATTACCTTGTATGGACTTACACGTGATGTCCAAATCATCATGACATCCTAATGCCAACATTAGGGTTTGAAAACGTGGTGGAGATCTAGCCCTTTCCAGAACCATCTAGATAGTTTTTTGTTTAAAAGATTGGGGATTGAGACTGTTTCAATGAAAGCGACAATTGGTTAGGAGGGAAAACACCAGTGCAAACATGGAAGCAAATTTTTCCCTTAATACTTTTTATTAGTTGCCTGCTTTTTGAGGTGAAATCATGATTCAAAGATTGCATGGTATTTTCAAATTTGATGATGAAAATTTTTGGGGTTGTATCATGCAGATACTTCGAGAGGAGTATTTGAAGACATATACGAGGTCGAGGAAAAATCTGGGAATTTCATTCCTGTTCTTGGCATGGGCACTTCAATTGGGTAGTTGTGAGGAAGCATTGGAGGCTATGAGGTCGTGTGTGGAGACAAAATGGGTTAGAGGTATGGTTCCAATAATTGGGAGGGCAGAGGCGAGAGTGGGATTAAATACATGGGATGGTATATGGAGAGTGGTGGATGGAGCAAGAATGGATTTCCAACTATTTATTATTTGGAGCTCTTCCAAGCTGAAAGAAAAAAAAATTGAGGAAGTAAGGGACGATAGGTAGGGTTTGTTATTATATATGCAGGAAGTGGAAGAAGTGTTCAAGCACATGGAGACATAGAGGAAGCACAAGATGAAATCTACCCCAAGGAAGTCAATTGCCAAGTTGAAGCTAGATGATGGGAACATGCTAGTTGAGTAGACAATGAAGAAAGGAAATAAGCAAAAATTTGAAACTTGTGGTTGTATATTCATTTGCAATGAATCTAGAGAGGAAATATTGAAGAAATGGGTAGGTTGAGCCACCCCTCTGTTGAAATTTTGGTTTTGTCAAATAGATACTGATGTAATTGCCCAATTTTGTTTATGAAATGGGCTGTAATGTTGGTCTAGGTATAGTAGGAAGTTAATGGTAGTCAATTCGACTAGGTTGCACTAGACCTTTTGATTTGTAATGCTCAGTTAGATAGTCAAGGATGATTATGTAATGACAAAAGGATGCATATGAAGAATATATCTTACTAGGATATGGGTGGTGATGGGAAAATTTTGCCAAAGAAAGTGATGCAGGAGCATCCTGGGTGTAAGAGAAATCTTGCATCACCCAAAAATATTTCTATTTTTGTATTCAATAAGGGCTATTTTGTGCAGAGCTGCTATTTATGGAAAGTTACTATTTTTGGTAATTTTTGTATGTGCTCAGAATGATCTGATTTCTTTCTTGGAGGTTCATTTTGGTCATATAAGTCTGCCAGTAAAGTTTCATTGCCAGATCAAGTGTATATTGGAAGATATTGAAGATTTTCGGTATTGGCAGCAGGGTACAGAAACTTCGAACTCAGTTTTGAAGGCTTTAGAGGCCCCGGATGAGGTCAAATTTTGGGCTGAATGAAGCTTGCTTAATTTAGGTGTTGTAGAGCTCCTCGCGCCCTTTCCGACATGGGGTTACAATAGTCAATCGGGTCAACTGGTGATGACTTATGGTCTTCGGAAGTTGGGTCACCTGAAATGGCAGAAAATGATTTTTCTTCAAAATTTCTGTTCGGGTTTCAAAATTTATTTTGAGCCGACTATGATGTAATAAAATGTAAAATAAAAAAAATAATTCTAAGTTTGGTCGGCCTTATTGGCTAAAATTCTGGAACCTTCCCAGGCGGTGGAAAATTGCCTATATAAGGAAGGCTGTATTATTGTCTTAGGCAGTTCAGAATAGTTCTGGGTATTGATTCGAGGCTTTGTCCTACAGAATATTGTAAGGGAATGCCCATGTGGCTTTGCATATTGTAATTCTGAAAGTTTGTAATTCCACATTTGTGGAGATAATAAGAAGCCAATTTTCTGTTCTTGCATATTGTTGTTGTTTCTCTATTTCTGTTATGTGTTTGTGGTATTAAGGGGAGCACCCTTCATCAAGTGGTATCAGAGCAGGAGTTCTTGAGTGTGTAAACAGATCGCCGACTGTGAGGCAGTTTGCACCAGGACCATGGCTAGGGTTTCGGCGCGAATCGCGAAAATGCCTCCACGAAGGGAACGTGGCGGAAGAGCTGGTGTTGTAACACCTGAGGTTAGAGAGCTGCAGAGACAAGTGCGAGCATTGCAAGAAGAGATTCGCAGAGGAATGAATCTTAATGTCAGAGACGAAAGCGAGGATGAAGCCGAAGAAGAATATCAAGAAGGAGAAGTTGAAATTGTGAACCATGAGGAAGAAAGACTTTTTCGGGCGATTTCCAAGATTGGGAAGAGACCTAAGATTGAGGTTCCTACATTTTCTGGAAATCTTAACCCAGAGGAATTGATCGACTGGATCAATGAATGTGAGGAATATTTTGAGTATGAAGATGTTGAGGATCCTGATAGGGTCAAATTTGCGAAGGCCAGACTGAAAGGTCATGCGAAGATCTGGTGGCAAGAAATTCAACTGGAGCGAAATAGAAGAGGGAAAGATAAAATCACAAGATGGGATCGGATGGTGGATAAATTGAAGCGACAGTTCATTCCTGTTGATTATGAGCTTGATCTACTAAAGAAAATGCAAAGTTTGAAGCAAGCAGGAAGATCTGTTTAGGAGTATACAGAGGAGTTCTATCGACTTCTCATCAGAACAGGCCATGCAGAAGCTGATAAGGAGAAAGTTGCCCGATACCTTAATGGGTTAAGGCCAAGCATTCAGGAGGAGCTGAATCTGGTTCGAATGAACAGTATTGAGGAGGCATACCAGTTTGCCCTAAAAGTAGAGGAAAAGCTGAACAAGAAGTTTGAGAGCAGACAAAATGGAAGAGGTCGCGGTGGACGATCTGGTGGACGGTCATATGGTGGCCGAAATGAAGATCCGAAAAAGAAGGATGAGGCTAGTAGCAGTCAGAATCAGCGAGGAAATAATTCCAATCACTTCCAGGATCAGAATAATAGAGATCAAAGAGGAAGAGGAAGAGGACAAGGATCTGGAAGAGGTGGCTTCCGTGGAACATGTTTTCACTATGGAGAAGAAGGTCATAGGGCATTTGAATGTCCTCAGCGCCAAGGCAGAAAAGACAGGAGAAATGAAGGCCAGGCCAGAATTGCACATGTAGATGAAGATGCCAGATCATCAAATTCTGAAGATGCTGAAAGAGGAGAAACGTTGATTAACAGAAGAGTCCTGTTGAGTGGTGAGAATGAACCTGAGCAAAGGAGGAGCTTGTTTCGCACCAGGTGCAAGTGTGAAGGTAAATGTTGTGATGTGATTATCGATAGTGGAAGCACTGACAATTTGGTGTCAGAAGAGATGGTGACAAAGTTGAAGCTCAAGAGACAGAAACACCCACATCCATATCGGATTGCCTGGGTACAGGATGACCACAAGGTCATGGTCAATGAACAATGCCTGGTGAAGTTCAAGATTGGCGGATACCAAGATGAGGTATTGTGTGATGTCATATCTATGGATGCATGTCATATGTTGTTGGGTAGACCATGGCAGTTTGACAGATGTGCTGTACATGATGGCCGTGCGAATACCTATTCCCTGACAAAGGATGGAGTGCGACATAAGCTAAAACCATTGAAGGAGACTGAAGAAAAGGTATGTGGTAATGCAAGGATAACTTTTGTTGATGGAAGAAATTTCCTAGATGGTATGAGGCACGAGCATGTATGTTTTGCTTTAATTCCAAAAGCTGGTAAAGAGGAAGTAGAAGATGTTCCTGTAGAAGTTGCAGATTTGTTGAATGAGTTTCAGGATATTGTATCCGATAACGTGCCTGATGGATTACCACCAGTTAGGAAGATCAGTCATCAAATGGATTTGATCCCAGGAGCGAGTTTGCCGAATAAGGCAGCACACAG
Source organism: Chamaecyparis obtusa (assembly GCA_027943335.1). NCBI lineage: Eukaryota > Viridiplantae > Streptophyta > Pinopsida > Cupressales > Cupressaceae > Chamaecyparis > Chamaecyparis obtusa. The sequence goes on from BSBK01001433.1 coordinate 643,382, forward strand.
AATGACACCTGCAGAAAGTGAGGAGTTGAATAGACAAGTACATGAACTGCTACAGAAAGGATTGATCCGTGAGAGTCTGAGTCCCTGTGCTGTACCAGCGGTATTAGCACCAAAGAAGAATGGAGAGTGGAGGATGTGTACAGATTCTAGGGCAATAAACAAGATCACAATCAAGTACAAGTTTCCATTGCCACGAATGGATGATATTATGGACTGTTTGAGTGGAGCTATGTATTTTTCAAAGATAGATCTGAAAAGTGGATATCATCAGATTCGGATCAGAGAAGGAGATGAATGGAAGACTACCTTCAAGACAAAAGAAGGACTGTATGAGTGGTTAGTCATGTCTTTTGGGCTAACCAATGCACCGAGCACTTTCATGCGGCTCATGAACGAGGTTCTGAAAGAATTTCTAGGTAAGTTTGTCATTGTTTACCTAGATGATATTCTGATCTTTAGTAAGACATTGGAGGAGCATATGATGCATATTCGTATGGTATTTGAGAAGCTGAGAGAAGAGAAATTGTTGATTAATTTGAAGAAGTGCAATTTTGTGAAGAAAGAGTTGGTGTATTTGGGGTTTGTAGTTTCAGGAGAAGGTCTAAAAATGGACCCAGAGAAGGTACAGGCTATCCTTGAATGGGCTACTCCAAGGAATGCTACTGAGGTAAGATCTTTTCATGGTCTAGCTAGCTTTTACAGAAAGTTTATCAGAAATTTTAGCAGTATTTGTGGACCCTTGACTGAAACAATGAGAGGGGATAGAAAAGAGTTTAAGTGGACTAATGGGGCAGAAAAGAGTTTTCAATTGTTGAAACAAAAAGTTACAGAACAACCTGTTTTAGCACTTCCAGATTTTAATAAGGTGTTTCAAGTAGATTGTGATGCTAGTGGTACTGCAATAGGAGCTGTTATGAGCCAAGAAGGTAAACCTATTGCTTATTTCAGTGAGAAGTTGAATGATGCCAAGAGAAAATATTCTGTTTATGATCAGGAATTTTATGCTATAGTTCAAGCATTAAAGAAGTGGAGACACTATTTGCTTCCTAAGGAGTTTGTTTTGTATACTGATCATCAAGCTTTGCAATATTTGAATAGTCAAGGAAAGTTGAATCAAAGGCATTTGAAATGGGTTGAATTTTTGCAGAGTTATACATTTGTTTTGAAACACAGGAGTGGAAAGTCTAATAGGGTTGCAGATGCTCTTAGCAGAAGGCAACTACTGCTGACAGAAATGCAGATTGAAGTGGTTGGGTTCAAGGAGCTCAAGAATTTGTATCCAGAGGATCCTGATTTTGGTGAAGCTTGGAAAGCTTGTAAAGAACCTGTTACTCTAGACAAGACGAAATGGTTGGATTTCATCATCCAGGATGATATGCTATTCAGAGGGAGTCAGTTGTGCATTCCACGAAGTTCTATGAGGGAGAATCTCATCAAGGAGAAGCATAGTGGAGGATTGGCTGGACACTTTGGTCGTGATAAAACCCTTGCTTTGGTTGGTGAGAATTATTATTGGCCACAATTGCAGCAAGATGTGAAGAAGTTTGTACAGAGTTGCAGAGTATGTCAGATGGCGAAAGGAGTGAAGCAGAATACAGGGTTGTATCAGCCATTACCTATACCAGAGAAGCCTTGGGAGGATATCAGTATGGACTTTGTTCTTGGTTTACCGAGGACACAGCGGGGACACGATTCAATTTTTGTGGTAGTTGACAGATTTTCAAAGATGGCACATTTCATTCCCTGCAAGAAGACTAATGATGCTGTTCATGTAGCAGAATTGTTTTTCAGAGAAGTAGTGAGACTTCATGGTTTGCCAAAGACCATAGTTTCAGATCGGGACATTAAGTTTGTTGGATATTTCTGGCGTACATTGTGGAAGAAGTTAAAGACAGATTTGAAGTTCAGTTCATCACATCATCCACAGACTGATGGACAAACAGAGGTGGTGAATAGGAGTTTGGGAAATTTGCTGAGATGTTTGGTTGGAGATAAGCCAACAGGATGGGATTTGATTTTACCACAGGCAGAATTTGCATACAATAATTCTGTCAACAAGAGCACTGGTAAATCACCATTCCAGATTGTATATGGAAGTAGTCCAAGAAATGCATCTGAATTGAGGAAGATAGATAAAGGAGAAATAAGTAGTGCTGAAGCTGAGGATTTTGCAGAACACTTGAAGAACATCCATGAGGAGGTGAGGAAGCATATTACCAAGATGAACGCACAGTATAAGGCTAAGGCAGATGAGAAAAGGAGGTATAAGGAATTTCAAGTTGGTGATGAAGTCATGGTTCATTTGCGGAAGGAGCGGTTTCCAGTTGGTACATATAACAAGCTGAAAATGAAGAAGTTTGGACCATGTAGGATACTGACGAAACATGATTCAGGAAACGCATATGAGGTAGAATTGCCTACTGAGCTAAATATTTCACCAGTGTTTAACATTTCAGACCTGACAGAGTATCATGAAGGAGGTGTTGAAGATGAGATCACAGCAGCACAGTGGAGTATTCCAGCAACTAGTTCAGACACTAAGGAGATCGAAGATATACTGGACAGTCGTATTGGCAGAAGCACAAGGAACAGGATATATGAAGAATATCTGGTCAAGTGGAAAGGACGACCTGTTGAAGATTCATCATGGCTGACAAAGGAGGAGATTAGCCGTCTTGGTTTTCCTCTGCACACCTGAGTCGTGACAGGGTCACTTCTCAAATTACCCCAGGTGTCTGATGCAGGAGCATCCTGGGTGTAAGAGCAATCTTGCATCACCCAAAAATATTTCTATTTTTGTATTCAATAAGGGCTATTTTGTGCAGAGCTGCTATTTATGGAAAGTTACTATTTTTGGTAATTTTTGTATGTGCTCAGAATGATTTGATTTCTTTCTTGGAGGTTCATTTTGGTCATATGAGTCTGCCAGTAAAGTTTCATTGCCAGATCAAGTGTATATTGGAAGATATTGAAGATTTTCGGTATTGGCAGCAGGGTACAGAAACTTCGAACTCAGTTTTGAAGGCTTTAGAGGCCCCGGATGAGGTCGAATTTTGGGCTGAATGAAGCTTGCTTGATTCAAGCGTTGTAGAGCTCCTCGCGCCCTTTCCGAAATGGGGTTACAATAGTCAATCGGGTCAACTGGTGATGACTTATGGTCTTCGGAAGTTGGGTCACCTGAAATGGCGGAAAATGAATTTTCTTCAAAATTTCTGTTCGGGTTTCAAAATTTATTTTGAGCCGACTATGATGTAATGAAATGTAAAATAAAAAAAATAATTCTAAGTTTGGTCGGCCTTATTGGCTAAAATTCTGGAACCTTCCCAGGCGGTGGAAAATTGCCTATATAAGGAAGGCTGTATTATTGTCTTAGGCAGTTCAGAATAGTTCTGGGTAGTAGATCTGGGTATTGATTCGAGGCTTTGTCCTACAGAATATTGTAAGGGAATGCCCATGTGGCTTTGCATATTGTAATTCTGAAAGTTTGTAATTCCACATTTGTGGAGATAATAAGAAGCCAATTTTCTGTTCTTGCATATTGTTGTTGTTTCTCTATTTCTGTTATGTGTTTGTGGTATTAAGGGGAGCACCCTTCATCAGAAAGAGACATTCTATGTAAATTTCTCTTACTATTAATAAAAAATATCAAATCCATCGATAAAAAAGAGAGTATAATGTAGGAATCTAATTAAATTGATTTTAGCAACAAGCAAGAATATTTCACCAAATTAGATTCCCTCAACCTAGGGATACAACTTTCCACCAATATTTCTTTATATTTGTTTAACTTATCATATACAATGTATTTCTTTTTGAGCACTTGTGTGCATCATATGAGTTTTCTACCTTTATATTGATTGCCTAGATCTTAATCCTTCTAAATTTTTTAGGTCAACATTTCCTCATTTGATCTATCTCAAGTGTTTATTCTAATAAGTTCAAGAAAATTCAAATATACAATTTAAAAAAAAAATGAGCTTTACCTTTTAAATGACATTCATTCTCTTGTAGATCTTCTTGAAAATGTGTAGCTTGAAACTCATCTACTTCTTCCTCCTCAAAATTTGAAGTTTCTGCTTTTTCTTCATCTTGTTCATTGTTAGATACATTTTCTTCCTCTTTAGCCTCAAATTTTGCCTTAGCATTTTCTTATTTTTTCAACTATTCTACAATAAGAAAAAACTCTCTTTCCTTAAAAATAAAATTTTAAAGGCCCATTCAGGGGCTTCCAAGGGTTGATCCATTGGTTGGGGGTGAAGAAAGTGGTAGATCTAATGGAAAGCTTGGAGAAGGATGGGTCAAAGTGTAGTTCGATGGTGTCTCGAAAGGCAACCCGAGAAAGAGCGGTGTGGGATGTGCCATACTAGATTTATAGAATAACATTCTATCCATTGACGCTATATCTCTACTAGAAGGAACTAATAATGTAGCAGAATGTTTGGCTGCCATCTTTGCACTCCAAGTGGCCAAATGAAAGGGATATAAGAAAATTCATCTCCAAGGTGATTCACAAATTGTAATCAACAGGTTTGTGAAAGGAAAAATGGAATCATAGTTTTTAGATAAATATATTAGACACATTAGAAAGATATTGGAAAGCTTCAAAGATTATGTAGTCTCACACACACTATGCAAAGGAAATCAAATATCAGACAAAATGGTAAATGTGGGAGTAAGGATGATTGATAAAACATAGATGGTAGACGATTTCTCTCATTTGACTTTGTAATCCCATGATCTTCTTGGATGATTTAGTAATGATGGTGAGGTACCTTTGAACCTCATTATATGGTGAATGACATCGACGGGACACGTGTGATACTTGAACAAGAAAAGTATGGCAGAGAATTAAAGTACCATGCACCCATGACTTTGGGTGATGTGCCTAGAACTCTCTAGACACAGGAAGAGCTTTTAATGAATCAAACTAGGCTTTTTGGCACAATTAGTGTGCATGTAAAATTGGAGTGTGAGTCATGGAGGCGAATTTATTTTTGGACACTCCCAAAAAGAAGCAGACACTTGGCTTCAGATTTGAGATCACACTGCACACGCTGGGGGTGGTCTTCAGGTCAGAAGAAGATGGGTTTATTCAAATTCTTAATAAACTGTTTGGCAAGGAGTTCATTGTAGGAGACTTTTGTCCACAAACAAATGTGGACATCTCCTCCCTATTCTATGCATGGGCATTTTTGCTTACCCGAGAAAAGGAAGAGGCACTGCACATGGTGGAGCTATGTGTAGAGCCAGTGTGGCGGTTGGGTGTAGCGTGCTGGTTGAATTTGGCAGAGATTGGAGTAGGTTTTCACACAACTGATGGTCAACGATGCTGTGTTGAAGGTGCAAGGAAAGGTTTTCAACCCTTTGTGGTGTTTGGTATTGTGACACTGATTGTTTAGTGTGTAGGTGAAGCTCAAACAACGTGGATGAAATTGTTGGCGTACATGAACTAGTGGGAAGTTGATCAACAAAGGCTAGCAGAGGAACACAAATGAAAGCGTAAATACACACCAAGTAAGGTTTGTGAATGAGATGCACAGGTGGTTTCCCGGGAGATGCCATTACGTGTCTTGGGATAGACAAAATCCAAGGTGGAGACCATTGTAGGGATAATGGTCAAGGAGGAGATGATGGCTAAGTGGGGCTTTAAGGATCAGTAATGTGGTGAACTGTGTGTTTGGCCTGCATGCCCATTTTGCCAAGTAGGGCTATGTGTTTATCCTGTCTTTGTGTAGTGTTGGGTTGCTGATGTGTCAAAGGGTAGATGCTTAGGTGGCATATGTGTATATGGGGCATACAAAGATTTATCTAAGCTCAAGGCCTTGTTTTGACATATGTAAATCTTTTCTTTTCAAATCAATAAAATTCTCACTTATAAATTTTTTTTTTTTTTTGAAATATTATTTTAAAAAATTAAATTAATGTATTTTAAAACTTTTAATCTTAATATTTTCACCATAACCATTGAAAATAAAAGTTTCTACTTTTAAATCTAAATTATAATATATTAAAATTATGATCTTAAGTTTCTCTAAAGAACATAAATAACAACCTCAAGGCCAAAATGTTTTAGATGTTTTAAAATTATAATTTTTCATTCTTATTATAGAAGATTAACAAATTAAAATAATAAATTAATTAAAATTATATGTTTAATTAACAATAAAAAGATGCAACAAATCCAAATGTAAAAATATGAAAGTAGTAGAATCATTTGCGTTAACAAGATCAAATAAAATGTAGATAATTTTTTATGTGAAAAACACTTATGAATGAGAGAAACCTTAGCCTTAACCCATTTTTCAAGTTAACAAAAACACTATTCTTTTAGGATGCTCTTTGTAGAGAGATTGAACCAGAACATTATTTTAATTTCTCACTAAACGATAGAGAACATAGAGGAATCCATTAACATTAACCACCTAGAGCTTGATTTTACTCACACACAAATTGGTAGCTTCATTATTCATATTCAATTTCCTACAACTTACTTACTTGATAGTAATGGTAGGAGTTGATAGATAATTTGTTAGTGATCATGGATGAATTTAGAGAGAGTTCTTTAAATGGGATGGAGTTTAGATTTGGTTGTATAAATTTCACATTCGTTTCATTGTTTTTATTTATTTTTAGATAGAATTTGATTAAGTGTATTTAGTAGATCACACAATTTATTTGGGTATAAAATCTTAGATCTATATTAGAAGAATTTAAAATCTTAGTACAACTATTTTTTGGTTTCTGTAGAATTATAGGCATCGACCTATTTTTAACTAGTGATTAAACTAGTTAACTCCAACTTTTCCAATATAAAGTTATTTATCTTTCATTTCATTGGTTTAAAGAAATTGAGCGTTGCCCATTGCAATGTTTTAATCATATCATTAGTCATAATAATATTATTATTATTAGTTTGAATGAAGCATTTTACTATGGAAAACAATATTACTATTTTTTTTGGTAGTGATTGATTTTTTTTAATTTAAGGATAATATTACTATTGGAAACATTCTTTTATTTCAAACACATATATATTTTATAATTGTTATTATATTATCATTATAATAGTACTATATTTTAATTAATTTTATTTTTATATCATCTAATATTGATTTCTAAAAATACATATAGAAACACACATATATAGATATTATTATTATAATATTATCATTATGATAGTATTATATTTTAGTTAATTTTATTTTTATATCATCTTGTATTAGTTTTTAACTATATATTATTATTATATTTATCATATATTATCTTTATTATAATAAACACATAATAATTATATATTATATTATATTATAGTATATTTTTTTTTATATTACTATTACATTAATTTTTTTTAATTTTCTATTATTATTAGTACTTGCCCGTAGGCTAAGTACTATTGTATCAGTTTTTGAGTTTTTGTTTTTGAGTTTTTGAACTTTATAATATCTAGAAATTAATTTTTGATCATCTCATTGGATGAATGATTTGCAGTCTTATTACACGAGTGAACCAATTAAAATTTACCACATTTGTTATTTATTGTCCATATTGCATAGTTTTCCGGACTTGGAAACAATTTTTATTTTTATCTTTAATAAAAATATTGTAAATATATGATATAATATAATATATATTTATTGGCATTTATATATATTTTTAAAATATTTAAAAATTTATTATGTGTTAATTATGCATTAATAAATATTTAGGTAAACAAATGTGTGATATATTTTCCCTTATAAAATATTATAATTTAAATTAAACATAGTAAATAAATATTTTATTTTATAATAATAAATTATTTCTAAAAAAATTAAAATGTTAAACCTACCCTACCTGGCTCCACCAAAACAATACTATTAAAATAGAATTTTTTATTATAGATTATAAAATTTTATAAATTTATATTTAATAATTATATTTTTCATTTCTACAATTATGACTATTCAAATAAAATTTTGAAAAAAAATATGATTTTTTATTAATTGAAAAACAAAATAAAATAAAATTCCTTTAGCAAGTATATAATAAATTTTTAAAAACTAAATGACACTAAAATGCTAATTTTATTATAAACTATTTAATATATTACATATTACACTTATTAATAATATTATTATATAAATATAACTATTATAAAATCTTAATATTGTACATCATATATATTTCATTATTAAGTATTCAACATATAAAAATAAATTATAGTTATTATTTTATTTAAAAAATAAAATTTAATGATAAATTATAATTATAATTAATTACAAAATTAAAGCAAGTACTTAGCCACTACGTGGCACTTGTTATAATTAAAATATTGTATTGTAACATTTGATATTATATTTATTAACTTAAAATAACAATAAATTATAGTATATGCAAGTAGTTTAAATATATAGAAATATGGACAACTTTTAAATAGGTCATTGCTATCTATATAGTTAAATGTGTTAAATATATAATTTAACTTAATAAATATTAATTAAAATATATCTAATAAAATAAATAACACTTTAGATAATCCAAATTTCATATATAAAGATTATTTTTGTTTAGTTTGAATTTTTATTTTTTAATTAAATTTTTATTTGTACATTGTATATTATTTTTTTATTTTGATAAAAAATATTATATATTTTTAAGAACATCAAATTTTTATGATAGTTGTTTATTATTATTCTTTGAATAATAAAATAATAAATTTTTATAATGTTATTAATAAATAATTTCATATAATAGAGGTTATTAATATAATTGAACATAATCTATTAAGTATGATTTTATTGAATATAATTTTATAATCATAATAAATGATAAAAAATAACTTTTATAACTATATGATTCTCAAATATTACATAAGCTTAATATTTAACTATGAAACTATGAAATCACTTATATATAGTAAATAATTAAATTTTATAATTTATATGTGTTTATAATCTATGATGTTTGAAATTTTGTAAGATTTTATTAAATGTAATTTTAAAATCACATTATAATATCAATAAAATTATACAAAATTTTAAACAAATGTAGAGTCCTATTAATAACATATATATAATAATTAAAATTACTTATATTATAAACAAATGATGTAATTAGTATATTATTTAAATTATACTATGATTTGATTCAATTATGTAATTTTTTTTAATATGAAGATCACACTTCGTCATCATTTAAATTATGCTTTGATTCAATTGTGTAACTTTTTAAATATGGAGATCACACTTAGTCATCATTATTTTGTGATAATTTTTTTTACACAACAATAACTATCATTGTGAGAATCTAATATCTTTGATATTTAAATTATATTTATGTAATAATATAAATAAAAATAAAAATTCATCATAAGAGAGCTCCAATAATAAAATATTAAACTTATATAATATTTTTAGATCACTAAAACTTATAATATTATTTTTAATCATCTATTGTAGTTATAAAATTACATCCAATACAAACATACAAAATTTTAAACATAACATATTATATTCTATTAATAACATATATTATATTAATAAATTAAAAAATATTTATTTTTAAATATATTTATTAAAATCACAATATACTTATATTATTTTATTAGTCAAAATAAAAAATTAATTAACAAGTATCATGAAAATTTGATATTCTTAAAAATATATATAGTATTTTTTTATCAAAATTAAAAAATAATATGTTATATACAAATAAAAATAAAATAAAAATTTAATTTAAAATTTATTTAATTGATAAATTTTTTAAACTAAACAAAAATAATATTCTTTACCACAACAATCATCACGGGCTTTAAATGATTTGCAAAAAAAAAGTACCATAGATATGTAATGGCATGGTATAGCATATGAGGTGGATGAGCACACTATTGAGGATGCAAATATGTTGCATCTTAGTCGGTGTTGTATTGTAGAAGATCTTAACTTAACATCATTTAAATAGATTTTATGTTTCTTTTCTCTTTAGCAGCATTCTGATGATGGATCATGTAGTATGATCCGAAATGTTGATAGTTAAAAAATGCTACACAATCGAATCCAAAAACTAATACTTATAGTAATATGGATTGTGGAAATCTAATAGATCTGATCATTTAAATGTCTACAACAAAAATTTTGCCATTACACAACATATCTTTTGACATCTTAGTACAACTTTACCAACCTTTAGAACTAAAAGACTTATATCCACCCCACTTAGACATTACACTTATAAAATATGAACAATAAATTTAAGAACCAATATCCAAAATTTTAAAATCCATAATAAACCTAGTACATAATCCAAACTGTAATAATCTATTAAGATAAATTACACAATAATGAAGGCGTAAGGGCAATCTGATGGCGGTGGCCCCAAAATGGGATAAGTGGGTAGGGGAAAGGGAAAGAGACAATGTCGCCAGTAATTACGACTGTGTTGCTTGTGGTAGAGCGTATCTAGAATTTCACGTCCTTTCGATCACGTTTCTTATGCGTCGTTCTCTACAAGGTATTGATTTTCATTTACAAAACAAAACCTTGGCCTAGGTATTATCTAGTTAGTTTTGTTTAAAGAAAATAAAAATGATTTACCGGGTTACGACAATTGCAATCCTCGGAAACAACGTTTAAATCCTTCAGAGGACACATTTGCTTGGTTATGTGTAGTAACTTGGTCATGAAGCAAACCGAATTTTCCCTCTCCTTGAGTAATAAATCAAACCAGAAGGATTTCCAGACAAAGCTCCGTCAATGGAAACCTTCCCTATTTGGTAACGCATCTCAGGTTTTGTATTAAAGGAACGAATTGATCCCTTGTTCGTCTATTTTTGCTTTAATGCTGGGAATCTCAAAACCCATCTGGAAATAATTTGTGGAACGTCCGCCGACGTAGGAAAGCTAATCTTTTGGCTTAGATTGACGGCCCCAGTCCAAAATTGGGAAAGCCGGCAGTGTATATATTTCAATCCTGTTGTATATGTTTTTTTCTATTGGTGAAGGGTTTTTAGTTGTTAAATTCCTCCTTGCCTTCTGTACATACAGGGTTTTATCCATTCGGCGTTTAAACCTGCTGTTTTTGGTTTTCGAGATTTAATTTTCTCATTTTAAATAGATTCTGAGTCGGTAAGGTCCAGGGCTCGAAATGCAAGATGGCCTAGCCAAGTTTAATGATCTTATATAGCCAAATTAGTAAGATTGAATGATAAGCCTGAAAATTTCAAGCAGGAGACAAAAATCCTAAGTTTTACACAGGGGTTTCCTCTGGCGAAAACAGCCATGGCGAGTAAAAGGGGCGGCGGCGGCTATGGGCTGTTGGCGATGATGCTGTTAACAATGGCTTGGATTGCATCCCCGGCCATGGGAAACTTTGTGGTGGAGAAGAACAATTTAGGGGTAACTTCGCCTGATTATATTAAGGGCACATATGACAGCGCTATAGGCAATTTTGGTATTCCTCAGTATGGCGGATCAATGATCGGGACTGCGGCTTATCTTGAAGAGAATCACAAGGCCTGCCAGGAATTTGGTACATCGGTGGACTTTAAACCAAAACCTGGAGGACTGCCTACTATTGTTTTGGTCGACCGCGGAGGCAAGTTTTCAGCCTTCTCGCTAATCTCTCTCTCTCTCTCAACTGTATAATTGAAAAGCTCTTGTATCGATTAAAGTTAAATGGATTCTGTAATTCTGCTATTGCTCTGCTTGTAAAGATTAGTAGCCCTATTGTGTATTTACCGTATGTATTTTTCTTTAATTTTTAACTTGTCTTAATGTTAGTTTGAAATGACTCTTGTTATGTGCCATGCCGGCAGATTTTTGTTGATTGCCGACTTTGATACCAACCGCAGACCTGGATTGTTTTGTTTTTCATATTGAAAATTTCGATATTTTGACTGTTTTCTTCATTATAAACTTTCTTTTTAAATGGGTTGGTGAATTGAAAATTTATCAGCTCCTCATTCCATGGAGCACCAGCAGGCACCCCATCACCCAGCTAGGGGATGGGTGTGCTGGGTACTTTTCTGGCTGATTGAACACACAGGAGCTTCCATACGGCTCATCGAGGGAATCGAACCTGTTTTTCATTTTGCTTATATTCATAACTACCACACAGTGCTGCCCACTGGAGTGAATTATAAGCTCTCTGTGTACATGGAACTTTGAACTTGCAGTACTTTTTAATCAAACAAAACTCTAAGTTAGACTGACTGAAACTTGGACTTCTCCGTGTCATTCATGGTGCTTGCATTTCGTAAGGGTTTGAACGTGACTTGTTGGCATCGACCCTATTTAACGAGCAAGCAATTACCTGATAAACAATTTCTCTTAAGCATATGCTATGAAGTTATCTTTTTCTTTTCTTATTTGGCGTGATTAACAATACAGAATACGATTGTGGGTTTGTCCACATTCTTCTAGTGTAACTGATTGTGTATTTATTTCTCAAGATATCTTGGAGAATTTATACCATAGTAGCCTTCTATTTACTCGACATTCACATTGCCATCAGAAAATGTAAAAGTAATTCAGTTACCCAGGTTAAGAATTGGAAAAACGGTAAACCTGGCAAATTAAAGAATTCTAAAATACTCATAAAAATATAGGGAAAAACTGCAATTGTTATTTCATGCCAAATATAATGTGTAGAAAGATAAACAATGCTCAAACAAAAGACATAAGTAAAGAGTCAATGTTGCCAATTACTCTCACATTCTTGATGATTACCAGATTCTAGATCAAGTTGTGTAGTTGTTACAAATGAAGTCTTAAACTACAAAAGTTGAAACACAATTAGTTGTAACAAAGTAGAACTTAAACTACAAAAGTTGAGCACAATTAGCCTTCTAGTTTGCTAGACCACAGAATGTGAAGCAGAAGCTAATGCTGCTTTATCCCTTTTCTCCTTACAACGGTGGTCATGGTCATTAAAGCCTCATTCAAGATGGCCAAATCCTCTTCATCAAATGAGGGCATCTCCTTGGCTGTGATCCATTCCATTTTAGGATCAATCTCGTCAAAGGATTTAAGTTGATCATCTTCAATGCTGCCTGAGAGTAGAAACATATAAGATCTTGACCTACTATGAATGCCAGAAACTTGAATTGATTGACCCTTAATCACATAAAATAATAATTAGGGAAGTTAATTTACTGATGGTCAATAAACTTCATCAAAGTTTAGCAGTAGTTAAAGTTTCTACACTCAAATTTTCTTAAGCTGTCAGGTTAAGGTTGTGGCAGATGAAGACAAATCATTCATCTGTTGTTTGTTCAAGTGGTTTCATTCAGGATATATGATAGGTTGATGTGCAGATATTAAATGTCCACCATATGCCCAGAAAGTGCAGATTGCTAGAGTATATTTATATACAGACATTATCCAGTGGGTTGAGACATAAAACAAAGGGCCAAAATGCCACTTTGTCTACATAATGCGCAAGTTTTTTTTAATCTTGTATTGTTTTGTGAAAAAACTGTTGAAAATTATATGTCTGAGATGAATATGGTACAAGGAGTTTGTTTACAAGGAATCCCTCACAAGGAATTAAATAAACAAAACCTATAATATGATAGCCCATATATTTCTAGATAAGTTGTGATCCTCTAAACACATTACTATACGCTACTATATAGTTGCTAAAACTTCATTATGATCCTTGCATTTTATTTAATGGAAATATAATGATTAAACCCTTATTATCATATCATAAGACCATATGGCGTAATGTACATTAAATATAGGATTCATGTGGTGTCCGATTATAAGTATATAATCTTCAAGCAGTAGATTGAAAAGTTGAAGTGCATAGTGTTGATATACTAGTAAGATTTGTCAATTCTTTCCCTTGAGAAATTTAAATTTAAGCAGAACATCTACGCTATTTCCTTTTATTTATATTTCTCTTTACTATATGTATAATGTAATTTGTTGGTGTTCATAAATTGCTTTGAATAGAAACATACTATTAGTCTTAGTCATGTGTATAACTTGTTGAGTAATATTATGTTCTTGAACACATTAAAAAGAGAAGTTCAAAAGAAAGTTGGAGTTTTAGCTCTAAATGTGTTGCAATTCATTTGAAGGTGATTTATATCTTCTTGTAGGCATTGTCTAAATCTTTCTAGGAATTGAGAAACTTGTATAGGTCATCAAATTGAATGAGTTGTAATAATAAGGAAATTTTCAAGTAGCCTTTTGTTCACCCATTCAATTGTTTTGGTTTTCTCCTTTTGAGCATAGCATCATTATCTTTGAATGAACTACTATAAAAGAATGATGCATATCCAGCAGCATGAATGTTGAAATGCATTTGACAATCCCATCCAGCATCAATAAGCTCCCTTATTGGCATGTATCTGCTCTTACCATTATGCATTTTGGACCATGTTACCTCCTTTTTACTCTGTCCATGTCATCATAATGATAACCCACAAGGAGATTTTCACCATCAACCAATCTCAGCCCTTGATCAAAAGTTGTGAAATTTGCACAAGCTTTATGTGCATTCATCCAAAATGACTTATCAAAAACACGACATTTAATGGTGATTCTATTCATGTGATTGGCAAAACTACATTCAACACAATCTGATAAAAGATGCGTGCTTTTCAAGTTCGTCTTTTGTCACATAAATTCTACAATGCAAGGAAGTGAGTAGAAAACCTTGTCGCACCTGGTTGAATGAGCTCCTCTACCTCATTGACGCATCTTATCATGATGAGCTCCCTGGTGTGGTTATATATGAATTTATTGATTGATCTTTTCTCAATTGTAGAGTTAATTATGGAAGTTTGCAAATGTCTTCCAAGGTTTAAGGTTAAATCAAGACAATATGGTGCGCATGGTCCTTACAACATGAACACAGGTACTTTTATTATTTATTAGAAATTTAATGACTGTCTCACTATTTGCTGCATTATGTGTTATAAATTGCACAACATATTTTGACTCGACCTCTTTCATTACCTCATCAAATGTAAAAAGACAAGTGGGTAAATTTATTTTTGTTAGATGCACACATGGATTTGAGGAAGATCATGCGGCTTTCATTTTGCACACATGGATTTTTTCTGTGAGTCCACCTATCTGACGTTAGAGTGCAACCTGTATTTGCTTATTCCTTGTGATGCTGCTCTAATACCTCACTAATGTTCTGCACCACATCTTTTATCATATAAACTCCAGGGCTACCATATGATGGGGCTTTTAAAAGTAGGCTTTTAAAAGTAGGATGTACAATAGCAATGGCATATATCATTGCTTGCTAATAAGAGTTCATGCAAACATTGGGTGAGATGCTTGAGTAATGCCCAAAATTGGCTATAAGTTTTTTTAACTTGAGAATAAACAAAGCATTCTTTCTTCAGCCCATGCTCTCCAATGAAAGTTGGGTTTCAGGTATGGTACATGTTGCTAAAAAACATAAATTCCACGACTACTATTAGTTTTTTTGCAGAAGATTAGTACAGCAAAAGTGTTGGTGTGAGGTTGTCATGGAAGTTCCTTCTCAGCCAAAGATCCATTGCCAACTTCAGTGGCATAGGATGTCCTTTTTGCCGATTCCATTGTAGTACTTGCCTTTTAGTTTTTTAACATTGGTTTATGCAAAGCCTCAATAGACAATAGTGTTTGGTGGGTTACATCCTTGGGACAACTTCTGCAAGCCTTTACATAATGCCCTAACAACTTTGTTAAATTCCATTTGGAGGGGTTACTTCCTCTACTGTTTTTATTCCTGCATAAATAGCATTTTAGCTTATGTGAATTGTGCATGGATTTGCAATAGGCTCAGGTTGCATCATGAGCCGAAATAATAAATAAATGCATTGCCATTGTGTGTAATAAATATTAAGAAAAGAATAGCATAGTTGCCTTGATTGTTTAATAAAAGCTTAAAAAATCTTATCCCTAATTCTAGACTAGTTTTTTTTAGGGATACAGTCAATTTTACGATAGCAGTCTTTAGGTATAATACAAGCAAAGAAGCAGTCCTCAGCCGTAAATTTGTTTTTTTGGGATTAGGGTAGGGTTAGTATAGCTATTGCACCTTTAAACTAGAATAATAGTAAGGTTAAAAGCTAGGTTTAAATCATTACATCAAACCCTTAAAAAAATGTCAGGGTTAGGGTTTATGACATTTTTTTTGATGTTACGTTTTAGGGTTAGAAGTAAACATTACATATACTTAAATACTAACTCTAACCCAGAAGAGCTAAACTAAAATATGAAAAGCCCTAATGGGCCTTACCTCTTTCACATGGAAGCTTGTGAATAAGTGAGTAATGTGGAAAGGTTGAAAACCAGGAAGCTTGAGGATAAGTGAGTAATGTGGAAAGGTTGAAAACAGGAAGCTTGGGAATAAGTGAGTAATGTGGAAAGGTTGAAAACCAGCAATGCTAGAAGCATAAATTAATTTTTCTGGTCATTCATTCACCTGTTCATTTGTTCACCTTGTGTTGAAACTGAAATTTATTGTTCTTGTAATGCAAAGTTGGAAAAATGAAAAAAATAGATTTAAATTTTATGTTGAATAGGGCAAGGATCTTTTGTTGAAAAAACTGCAGTTTCGGCAATGTTTTTGAAAAGTTGTGTTTTATTGACTAATAATAGCTGTGATCAATAGGTTTACATTGCTGGGCAGTTCAGATTCTGTAATGAAATAACTTGAACAAATGAGAGATAATACAAAATATGCTGCAAATGTTTTATAATAGCTGAAAGTAACAAGCAACTCCGAGGGGCCGAACCTCCAAATATATCCAATGAGAACACGCTTCACAATACGATGATAAAATAGGGCTCAATAGCTCCAAGGCCAACTTAAATAACTAGATAATAATGTAATAATGATAATATGACTTATTAGGAGTTAAGGTAGCCACAAGCCGATTAGTCGTAACCTTATGTATACTCTAGGTCTAAGGGCATAGCAAGATCCCAATGCGAAATTGCAGTTTATTGAATAAACTGTGTTTTTTTGGCAGTTTAATAAAAAACTACATTTAAGTAACTGAAAACCTTGGTGAACAGTTTTGTATGGCTGAAGGGTTCAAAATGATACAGCTCAATGCTGGGCCACATTTAACTGCAGGTTTCCTTGGTTATTACTTCTATAATTCTTAAAACATAGGGTATTGGAAAGAATTTATTCAAATCATATGGGTAAATGAAAAGAGATACATGGTTGATTGATATTCAAAATAAATAATATAAAAAAGTATGCACTACAAAGTTCTTATATTTTTAATCACTGGTTTATTGGTATTTGGAAACTTGAAATTTTTGAAGTCCTGTTTCAGTGCACCTTATTTTGATAGGAACACAAAGCAATTCCTTGTAAAGAGGAGATATTGAGGAATAAATCTGGACGCAATGATCACCCATGCTATGTGGGCAATTCATTCAGTATGTTAAAAGTATTTGTTTGTAACTTTGTTGAGTTAATTGGCGGAAATTACACATCTAGCATGTATATCATTATATGTTTGATTTTTGAAGTAATTTGAATTGTCCTCTCAGTTGACAGTTCTTCAGAAGAAGTTTGACGTGATTCTTTCGTATATTGTGAAATAAGTAACTCATGAATACAATGACAATACAATATAATATTGGCTAATTTAGAAATTTCTCATAGTGGATTTACTTACTTTGAGACTGCTAATTGGTGAATCTATCAATCACAGCCCATTAGATGAGTTGATCTAGAACTTCCTCATTTTTGTTAGTTTGTTCAATAAAACATTAAGAGATTTACAAAAAAATCAATAGCTTCTGAATTTTGTGATTTGATGATTTTATATTTCAAATACCAGTATTTTGAAAGTTTACATTTCCATTAATACCACATGATTCGTTTAACACATGCATTTATTTTTAGCCTTACCTTGAAAGCTTTTGACATTCTTGATCACGAGACACAGTTTTATTCTCTTTGTTTACTTTTAAGTTTTAAATGATAAAATACTAAATCTTTTGTCTACTTATTTGGTATTTGGTTGAATTTTGACTGTCTACTCAATGTTTTGTTAATTTTATCTGAATTGAGCCGTCTGCCCTTCCATTGCAGATTGCTATTTTGCTTTGAAAGTCTGGAATGCTCAGCAAGCTGGGGCAGCGGCTGTCCTTGTGGCTGATAACAAAGAAGAACCTTTGATAACTATGGATTCGCCTGACGAAGGTAGTTCAGCTTATGAACAGAATATCACTATTCCCTCTGCACTCATTGAGAAGAAATTAGGTGACAAACTGAAAGAAGCTATTACTAAGAAGGATATGGTCAATATTAATTTGGACTGGAGAGAGTCTGTTCCACACACAGATGAACGTGTGGAGTATGAGTTGTGGACAAATAGCAACGATGAATGTGGATTGAAGTGTGATATGCAGATGGAGTTTTTAAAGAATTTCAAGGGAGCTGCTCAAATTCTTGAGAAAAATGGGTACACACAATTCACTCCTCACTATATCACTTGGTACTGCCCTCAGGCCTTTACAGTGAGCAAGCAATGCAAAGCTCAATGCATTAATAATGGAAGATATTGTGCACCTGATCCAGAACAGGATTTTAATCGGGGGTATGATGGGAAAGATGTGGTGACTGAAAATCTGAGACAGCTGTGTGTTTTTAATGTTGCTAAAGAGGATAACAGACCATGGGTTTGGTGGGACTATGTGACTGATTTCCACATCAGGTGTCCAATGAAGGACAAAAAATATAACAAAGAATGTGCAGACGGTGTCATCAAATCTCTAGGTATTCGTGTTTTGTTTTCCTTAAAACTATACCAGTTGAAGGCCTTTAATTTGTCTGTTTTGATTCTTGACTATTCAAATGAAATTAAGTATTAAGAATATGATTAGATGATGTTCCTGTTCATTATCATCAAATGCTTTGGCAGATCTGGACAGGAAGAAGGTAGAAAAGTGCATGGGGGATCCAAATGCCGATACTGAAAACCCTATTTTGAAAGCTGAGCAAGATGCACAGGTTAGCTTACAAGTTAATCTTTCTGTTATGACAATTTCTATTCAGTTGCAAATGAAAATTCTTCATAAAATATTTGTCAGAATTTGCTGATGAATTTTGTTTAAACATTTTTTTTTGTGTTGGTCTTTGGGTTCGGGATTCCTCAGGTTGGACATGGATCTCGTGGTGATGTCACAATATTACCCACTCTTGTTATTAACGACATACAATACAGAGGTTGTGATTATTACCTTAAAGTACATTTTGTTGTTCTTGAATACACACGAGCATAAGTGTGGCATACTCACATGTTCTCATTGCAGGAAAACTGGACAAAGGAGCTGTCTTGAAAGCAATTTGTTCTGGTTATAAGGAGACCACTGAACCTGCAGTTTGCTTGAATGATGGTGAGATCCAATTTTATCTGGGTAGATTTAGACATTTCATGAGTTAGGGGTTAAGTAACTGTCTGGGTTAACATGAAATAGTGCAAAATACAATTGTATATTCATTGAATGGCATAGGCATTTTCTGCACGATGCAGATGGTTACATAATAGTGACTATATTGAAAGTAACTTATAATGTGTTCTGAACCCAGACATGGAGACAAACGAATGTCTTGTAAATAATGGCGGTTGCTGGCAAGATAAAAAGGCAAATATGACAGCCTGCAAGGTAGAGAATATTTTATTTTATCGAGATGAGTTTGTAATTTTTCTGAAGTTTACTTTTATTGCTGTTTATATTGAATTTTATGAATATCAACGACCTTTCATTTTTGCAGGATACTTTTAGGGGAAGGGTCTGTGAGTGCCCTCTGGTTGATGGTGTTCAGTTTAAGGGAGATGGTTATACCCACTGCGACGGTTTGTAATTTGTTATTTAATACATTTACATAAATCATTTTCCATATATTTGTTATTTAATAAAAAGGTAATTTGAATGTGCATCCTTTCATTCTTGTTTTCTACACGATCTTCATGATTTTATAATCATAGTAAAGGTGTTATTCGATGTTATGGTTTTGAGATCTAGGTAAGAAGTCTCAACAAAAAGCTTCAGGTGGTGGTGCCATAATTTTTATGCTGTTTGTGGTGTGTGTTGTTGCTATTGGAGGTTACATATACTATAAATACAGATTCAGAGTAAGTTAATAGTTGAGAATTTTATTGATTTCATTGTTTTATCATTATGTTGTAAGGACTTAGGATTTATGCTTGCTTTTTATGTGTTCATTACAAGTGATTATATATATTTTTTCTCGTCTCCTCATTTTGCAGTCATATGTGGACGCTGAAATTAGAGCCATAATGGCACAATACATGCCTCTTGACGGCCAGGAAGGGAATCCTAATCATATTATGAGCGAAACATTATAAAAAATGGTACAGTACATATTGCTATATTTATGTTTGATTGTACCAAACTGGATGTTTCATTGTAGTTATTGACATCTATTTTATAACCATTATAGGTGATTTCTTAACTTTAGACATGCTGAAAACCTTTTTTCTTTATTTTCAATTTTACAGGCATCATACAAATTTAAATTTGGGGTCAATTCTGCAGATGATTCTACAGATTTTGTTCTAAAGTAATGTTCTTGTACATTATAATTGTGGGATGCAATGTCTAAGGTTTTTTTCGATCATGCAAGCTGACTTTAATGCAGTTTTCTTTGGATGTTCACTGTATAAGCTTTATGCTCAAAATTGGACTGTGTATCGAGTTCTGGTTTAGTATTAGATAAATAGTACTTTAGTTTCAGGAATGCTGTATATGCTCGTTGAGTCGGAAAAGGCACAACAGTACAGTTCGCAATAATGGGGAAAAAAATAAAGTAGAATGATGGTTGTTTGAAGGCTGACCACTACTAAAACATCAGGAGCAGCATAGATTAATGCTTAGATGATAACTCGACAATATTATAAAAATTGTTTTCTTGATAACACTTGAAAGGCCGGATTTCTTCATTTGATTTCCAGTTTTAAATCTTGTTTTATTTACTTTGTAGGGTATATAAATAATTCAATTTTTTTGACGTTATAACCAAAATGTCCAAATTTCACACATGATGGCATCAGCAATCATAGATTTGGGGCATTAACATGGCATATTTTGGTAAACCAAGCAGAACCTCCTTTTCTAATTGGACTCTGCAATTACTAATGGGGATGGGACCACCTCTATTATATTGGATTTTAGCATATTTGGGCTGTCTTCGTTAATGGGCATAATTTGAAAGGTTGACCGTTTTTAATTTGAGATCATTGATTTAGTCGAGAATCCTGATTAATGGTTGATAGCATTACTGAAGTTCGTTGTTCTCTTACAGAGAGCACCGATTTTTGTTGTGTACTTTCCTAAAATATGGCAATATTTTCTTGCAAGTGCAGTGTTAATGACTTATGGTTATATGACAATGAAAATGGTCTTTAATCTCTACTGAAATGCATAGTGTAAAGTATATGAAGCTTTTACTGTCTTTTGTGGATGCATTAAATGAGCTTTTGTACAGGTGGTGGATGATTCTTAAGATGCATTCTGCTTTTTTATTTTTAGAAACGACTGTAGTTGCATTTTTATCTTTTGTCGATGCATTAAACTGGCAAATCTAACCGATATAAAGAATTAAGTCTGAATTCATTTGAATGTTAGATTTGAGGAAGTTGTCAATGCGGCAGAGATAAGGGAAGGAGACAGATACGGGAGAAAGACTAATGTAGGCAAGCACTCAAACCTTTACTTTCAGGGAGACAGACTTCGGAATCTTTCGTTGGGTGGAAAGTCCTTTACCGCTTAGTAAGGTCTTGACCGGACCATTAGTTGAAGGGAGACATACCAATGTAGGCAAGATCTCAAACCTTGTCAAATCTAGACATTTCTACACCTTGAGAAGAAACAAGCCACAAACCTTCCCAAATCTAGTCATTTCTCTACCTCAAGAATAAATGTCTCTTCCTTGCCCTTCACTCCGATAAATCTACCCTCAACGCAATGAAAGAACTTGTCCACGAATTAAACGTTTTCTGGTGATGCGATTTCAATTTTGCTCATGGGTTTAAAGATTGACATAGTTTTATGGGCTTTGTACAATTGATAGGTTTCAAATTAAGCAAACGTCTAAGCTCATAAGTAAATTTGATCCAGTTTGTCTTGGTCAATTACAAGCTTTTCGTGGCATTTGCCTTTGCATGGGCCAAGGTATATATATATATATACACCAACTTGCATTTAGTCATTGCAATAAACATGACTGCAAGGTAAGGCGAGTCTTGAAATCAATTACAGAACTTAATAAGTTTGAAATTCAATATAGAACTCGGTATTTCACTGCTTTAAAAGAGGCTATCACTGAATAAATTTTGAGATAGTAGTTTTGTAGATGGATCTCGGAGATTTCTCTGGTCCATCTTAAAAGTAAGCTCATTTTCCATTTCAATTGAATCTAGTTAAACAATATTAACAGCTAACTCCTGATTTTAGTTGATTTAATTTCAGCCTTTTAACTTTTGTGGCCTCTTTATGGATGAATGTTTTTAATAACATCCATGAGGCCAATGAATGAATGGTAGATGGATCTCACAGATTGCTGTGGACCATGAATGTATGATCTCATTATCATTTTGGGTTGCAAGTTATTACTTAATTTATTTCATTATCAATTTTGTTAAATTTATCTATTGCATGGTAACATTCCATTTACATGACATTAATACAATAATTGGGAGTGTAACTTGGATTTAATATCTTGGGTTTTGAAATATTTTGGCAAATTTTAATATATGTAAATATGAAAAAAAAGTTATTGCTATTTCACGTAAAAAATAGTATATACAAAAAGAAGTCAATAAAAGCTATAAATAAATTATTTGTTTAGGAAGTTGATAACCCTTTGCTACGAAATGGATTTATGCACATCTTATTTCAGCAAGAATGCCTTAAATAGAAGATACGCCGTTCATACCTAAAAATGGGACATTTGCTAGATGGCTGAGGGGAGATGGCTATTGACGTGAAAGTGTGGTGGCTTTTAGAAATGTTTGGGCGAAGATGGAAGCTCTACACTAATTTAAGGCTTGGTTGTCTTGTTGCGTACGGTATTGTTTGGTCTTTAGAAATATTGTGGGTTTTATATGGCATTGGCATTATTTTCAATTGGAGTATGTAACCTTGACTCATTCATATGGTTATTGGCCAGGAGCTTATTGTCAAAGCATCCTTTAGAGGGTGGAGAAAGTCTTTCATGTTTTGGTCTTTGTGGATTTTGGTGCCAATTTGGAATGGAAGATCACGAAGGGCTTTATGGGGGTGTGAAGGAGGTTTTATTGTGGGTGGTATTGATGATCGCTCAAATCTTAGTGTCCTTAGTAAAGTTGTCTTTGGTTTTCTATCTTCTTTGGAAAGAGTAGTGCCATAATAAATGGTTGTCTAGAGTGAAGAGATCTTGGTATAGTTGTTCTAGAGTTCAATGGTTTCTATTTTTTCTCTTTATAAAGGCTTTTTCCCTAAATCCCTACCTTGGTTTATAATCAAATGAAATCAACTATATGAGAAAATTAAGGAATTGATGAATCAACGCATAATACAATGTTTATGTGGAGAATCTTTGGAGAGAAAAACACCATAAAAAAGAAAGACTCAAATCTACATTATCTTTAGATTGGCTCCTTCTCATCTCATAATTTTTTACTCTTTCAATATCTAGAGAGTTTTTACTCTTAACTATCGATGTCACATTTGTACTACCACAACCTTTGGTTATATAGCGTTTTCACCCTTTAAATGGGTTGTCCAAGTTGGTTATCATACCCCAACACCTTCCTTGGGAAAATTCAATGATTTAATACATAGAAAAATACATGTAACTCCATTAATTATCTCTTACACATGGAAAAATAATTTATCCTAGTTTAAAAGACGGTATCTATCTTCATTTGGAGGTGTTATAACCATCCAAAACATCACTGCAAATGTCAAAAATAATCTTATGGGCTTTGGGAGCCCAAAGTCAATTTAACCTTTGAGATTCCTTTCAGTTAGTAATTCACTATGACAAAAATTAGTTACGACTAAATATGAACATAATTTCATCTATCCTTAAATCATGGATTTTGTGCAATTTATAAGAAGTGTCTTTAGAAGGGCACAAATGTAAGAATAGTTTTTAGGTAGTCTTGTACCTATGTGACCTCCTCAGTGTGAAGGAGTGTTCGGAAAGTGCCTCCTCTAATGCCTCATTTAATAGTTTGTCAACAAAATGGAAGTGACTTGTAATCCATTTTCCTATGCATACTTGGTATCCCTTTTCAAGTTAATAATTGGGACAAGCTACCTATCATTCTATTAAATGCCTTTCCCTTTTTTTTGGTGGGGAAGACCTTACAACACTACTTAACATATAAAATATTTGGAAAACATGCATGCTTTGCATTTTATTGTCACTATACATTGTCGTTGGGATGTTTGAAGGGATAACAAACATTAAATTTTCTTTTTGTCAAAATGGTTGTTATAACAATCTTAAACAATACTAAGTGTGTGTGTGTCTAAATGTGGACCTATAAATCAGGCACAAAGCAACATAGTCATTACTCACGTGATCGAATTACAAGAGAGAGTATGAATTACTCAATTTGAAATTCATGGTGAAGCGACCTGTTGCCTCCTATGTAGACGGGGTGTTTAATTGCTCTCAGATTGGAGAGCCAACAACCATAGACCAGTTCTACAATGGAGGATTTGAAAGCATGAAGATGGAACAAAATGAAATTAAGCTAAGATGAAGTGCAATTAATCTAAGAACTTTGGAAGAAATATGAAATGCAGATTTGTAATCTAAATACTTGAAAGTAAATATGCAATTAAGCTAGCAACAATACACAAATTAAACTATTATGGAGATGCAATTATACTAAAGATGAATATTAAACTAATTATGCAATGGAGAAGCTTAAAAGTAGTTGAGATGAAAATTTGCTATAGTTTAGTTACTCTCCAAATTGCCCTCCTTGAATGAGAAAAAGAGGCTCATTAAATAGACCAAGCCAGAAGAGGAATGAAGAGTTTCTTGATTTGAAACTCTTGACTCTTCATTCCCAATTGATACAAATATGCAAGAATTACTTAATTAAAAGAATGGAAATTGCCACATAGGGGACTTTTCGAATATCTTGAATTATTAATTCAAATAAAAGTGTCCATTCAAATAACAAGTAATTATTAATTCTCTTTTCATGTGTATTAGCTAAGGGGGGTAGATTTTAATTTAATTTAAAGCACTTAGGACTTTATAATTAAATTAATTTATCATAGGGATTAATTAGCTAATAAAGTCAAAAGACTTAGGAATTAATTTAGCATTTGATTTATGCAAATTAGGATTTTTTGCAATTGACATCAAGTCAAGTTAGGTAAGAGAGAAAATTGTCTAGCAAGGTAGGACTTTGAAGATGCAGAAATTCGAGAAATTCACCAAAATTGATTGAAATTAATAGGTGCCAATTTTGGGGTATTACATTTGCCCCTCTTTGAATTGATGTGCGAACAACACATTGATTCAAAGAATAGTGATGTAACAGATGAGCGAAGATTTCAGGAGTCTAGGTTAGGTCGCCAAGACACTGATCAGAAAGAAGCACGATTCTTCGAAGTCTACGTTAGATTGCGAAGACGACGGTCTAAAAGAGAATCAGAATCAGGGTTAGATTGCCCCAATACCAATTGATGAAGATCTTAGGATTGTATCAGAATTAGGGTTAGATTGCCCCAATACAAAGGTTAATCCTCTAAGACCCGAGCTAGATTGCCTAGATAACGGTCCAAAAGAGATTTCGAAAGCCATCTCCAGAACAAAGCTTGGCCCTTGAGGATCTGAGTTAGATTGCTCAGATACCTGAGAGATAGATGATAAGATAACAAGATGCGAGGTACCGAGATGCCCCTAGCAATGAAGACCGATGATTCAGATTAGATTGATTCAAGAATTGATTCAACAAGATTCAATGATGCAATCATCTTGCCCCCTCGGGAGTGAAATCAAAAGATGATACGTCAGAAGATGATTGACAGCAAGAGGTTGCAGATAAGGATAAGATCGAAGATCCAGAAGAATTCAGAGTAGATTAAAGAAGCATCGAGAAGATGTAGAAGCAATTTGGAGCGATGCAGAGGTCCTGTTGACCAAGTTTGACCAAGGTTGACTAGATTTGACTAGAGTTGACTTTGATGAAAAGAGAAAAGATCTCGAAAACATGATGAAAAGATGAGAATTTGGCAGGAAAATGATGCCAGAAGGCTGACTGCATAAGCGTCCAATCCCAAAGGATCCTAGAATTTAAAATGCGATTTTGAGCTATCTAGAGATGTCAAATTTTGATATCGATCCCAAAAATGGATTCAGAGCAATCAATTTAGCCAATGGTGCAATTTTTACGCAAAACAGAGAACTTTTGAAAATCAGGTCAGAAAGCTGTATAAGGCCAGAAGGGGTCATTTTCAATTCATTATTCACTTTCGTCTTCTTGCTAATTTTGAGCTCTGAGAGAGAAATGGAGGGAGTTCCTGTGCACACACACCGTTTTGAGCGCTCCCGACGACACACCCGGCCACCGTAGTATGACGCACCTGTAAGTAGTTGATAAACTGCCTTGCATTTCAATTTATACTGCTTTCGTAGGTCAAATTAGGAGAATCTAACATAGTTTTAGAGCACATTCTTCCAATCTCGCATGAGGGAGTAGTTTCCTCGTGCAAGCCTAGGTCTCCTTTCGCGCGAGGAATTGATTTCCTCGCACCAGTTAGGGTTTCTTCGCCCGGGATCTGTCTGGAAGCTTGCGCGAGCTGAAAGTTGGTATCGCGCGAAATTTCTTCTGCTCGCGCAAGATCAAGTCCTATCTCGCTCGAAAAAATAGTTTCTTCACGCGAAAAGCTATTGCAGTGTTGTAAAAATCTTTGCCAAAATTTGTCAAGTGTGCATAAAATCAGCCAAGTAGAGCGTCACAGTGTCATGTCTAGGATATATGCTTTGCTGTATTTGTTGTTACTTTGAAAACCGCCATATTGAGATATTGATCAATGTCGTCGCTTGCTTTGCAGGTTGACTTCCCTGATATCGCGTTCCGATCACACCATCCTGTCATCACCACACTAGTTCGGAGACTGACGGATGCAGATAGTGCTCACATTGACGCTTTAGGATTGACATACTTATGTGATATACTCGACATTCGGGTAAATCACGGCCTTTTGGGTGCATTGGTAGAGTGTTTCCATTTGGAGACGAACACTTTTCACTTTTCGATGGGGGAGATTGACTCCCGAGGATATGTATAGGATTTTGCGGATACCCATTCATGGTACTCGAGTAGAGTATGATACACAACCGAGGCAGGGTACAGTAGCCTTGAGGATGATCTTTCGAGATGGTCTAGTGATGGGCCAGGCCATCTCTTGGGATGATTTGATCAGCAGGTACTGTGGTGCTCATCCATTCCCTGTGGTACTAGCCATGTTTTTGAGCTGCTACCTCGTTCTCGACAGAGGTCAGCTCGGACTGGAGTGTAGTTGGGGTACGATGCTGCAGAGGATGCTGGACAGACCAACAGTTAGATTCAGGTGGGGCGAGTGCATGCTTGCACACATGTATCATGAGATGCATGAGATTGTATATCGGGTCGCGAGGACCATGGCGGCAGGTGTCTTTGTCCTCTAGATCTGGGCCTGGGAGCATCTCCTTGTTTGCAGGCCGATTTTCCATGATACATGACAACCCTTGGAGCCTTATATTTACAGATACATAGGTCTGATGACCCAGCCTCTGCTGGGTAAGACAGAGTAGTGGAGAGGACAACTGGATGACATGGTGGCTGTTATCCAGAGACCATGGGTGGCTACTGAGCCATGGGATAACGCTCGAAGAGAGCTTGCTACTATGTTTGTTTCGCATCCATTGATTGGACGTAGTGTTACCACCATTGAGTGATTTGTTGTCACATGTGTCTTGCGCCAGTTTGGTAGGCAATAGGACATTTCATAGGAGTACTACCCTTATGCCCGCTTCGCCGATGAGGAGCAAAAGGGATGGCATCCGAGACTTGATCCAGGGCGATGTGCGATAGAGGCACGTATACCAGCCACCCGATGGGACTATATGGTGGGGGTCACCAATGCAGGGCTAACGCCTGCATACAAGGATCAGTTGATTGCACGTCCTCATCCTAGATTCATAGATCCTGTTGGTATGGGAGCACAACAGGTATAGCAGTAGCTTGCCCAGCAGGCACAGGTACAATAGCCTGGACCACATCAGCAATAGGTACAACAACCTGTACAACAACAGGCTGCACAACAGGGTCCATAGGTACAACATTAGTAGCAAGCACCACCACAGAGGCCAGGGCAGAGGGCACTGAGACCCAGGACAGGGCAGACCAACATCCCCATGAGGACCATGGGATCGGATGTAGGAGCTGGGAGCAGTGGGACCCAACAGAGGTCCACTAGATAGTGGATAGATGGTTCATCACAGCAGGCTCCTCCGGGTGATGATACTGATATGCCCGACATTCCGGCAGGAGTAGGTACCCCACAGCTGCAGGAGGCTCTCAGGAAGAGCCGCGAGAGGGTGCGACAGGTCCAGCGGGAGTGAGATGACTATCACACTCAAGTCATGAGAGAGGAGACTCGTGGCTGAGAGGGATCGAGAGATCATGGAGCTCTGAGATGAGCTAGCACGATTGAGGATTGAGACTAGATATGAGGCTGCTCAAGCAACTTACTACTGTGCAGCTTATTGTGGAGTCATCCCAGATTTATCAGAGCATGTGCTGCCATTTGCTGAGTATGAAAGAGCTCCACAGGCACCACCTCCACAGGCACCAACACAGGCACCCATGCCTCCATCGTAGAGACCGATGCCACCTCCTCAAGCATCGACACAACAGGCTCCTCCACCTCCACCTCCTCCTGGTGGCAGTGGATCTTGATACATACATTGTTATCATTATAGCTCATTTTTTTGATACTGTGCTCGAGTAGTACCCTTCTCTTTTGTACATGACATTGTTTGAGATATATATATACGAGATCGAGTTTTGATATCATTGTACTTGTTTTGCATATTGCTTCGATATTGACATTTTATGAGATGTTTCTTAGATGCTTAGATGTATGGATAGAAATGTATGAAATGCACATGTTTCCTTTTATGAATATGAATATACACACGGTTATTTTTATGATGATGCAATGTGAAATGCAGTGATAGATGGATAGAATGTATGCATATGTGTAATGTATGATTTGAGCTATGCTTATAGTGGATGCACATGTATATGTAGATGCAAATGACTTTATGAATGCAAATGAAATGAAAATGCAATGGATATATAATGTATATGGTACTAATCATCTCATGCAGGATTGTGGCAATATACGACAGGTACTAATCAAAAGGATATGTTCGAAGATCGAAAATGAGGACCAGACACTTGTGCAGCCGAGAGAAACCCGGGACAAAAGATGAGAACCTTCGATGAACAAAAAAGCAATCAAGAGAGTAACAAGATATCGTCTCAAATTCAAGCTTAGCATGAAAATGCAAACCTAAGCTGACATGCAAGCTTAGAATGAGAATGCAAACCCTAGGACTTGGTTGTTGGACTCACTGTATTTTCATCATAGAGCCTTTTAAGTTCGAAAGGTCGCAAGATGCCATACAATCCTCATTGATATCGCTATCATGAGAATATGAATATGACATGAGTCTTAGATTTGTCAGAATGAGGTGTAAGCATTAAGGCACAAGAAGCCAGAATGACCTAAACACCTATTCCTTTTGATTTAGCAAGTTAACATAAGCATCAAAGCACAATTGCTAGAATGACCTGAATGTTGCTTGCGAACAAACACACCAAACACACGAGAGTTCCTTCTTTTGCCAAATAATGCTCGCAATGACCCTTACGTTCACTTAGCAGGACAAGTGTTAGCAATTTTACTTGTAGCAGAAAGAAGTCACCCAAAAAGACAAGGAGAAGAACCAACCTCACCAAAGCATCCATATAAAAGGAGGTGAAGTACGCATGGCTATCCAATATGAGATGGAGGCTCTTATAGATGGACACCCCTCTTAGATAGAATCTTTGGATCATTGGAACTAAACCAACAAGCAGAAAGCAAAGAAAAGAACAAAGCAAGCAAACAAGCACTCAAAGAAAACAAAGCTCAACATGCCTTAGAGGAACACAAATTCAGTTTTAGTTTTAGTTTACGTTCGTGTTCAAATGGATTGGAGTTGAATCAGAAAGAAGACGTTTGAAGTCTCGACGGGATATCGATAGTAGGTAGACGTAGTGAGAACCACTGGTGACCGTCGTGAGAGACGAAGTCTCGAGAAGATGTCGGGAAGCTAAACGAAGTATCGACAAGCAGACACAACAAGAAATGCTAGTGACCGATACGAGAGAGATCCTCAAGGTGAGAAATCTCAGAGATACTAGCAAAACATCAGCAGGCAGACATAGTGAGAACCACTGGTGACTGATGTAAGGGAGGGATCCTGAAAGAGAGAGGTTGAACGAAAGCTAGGTATTAGTAGGTAGGCGCAGTGAGAACCATTGGCGACCGATACATGAGAGATCTTGAAGGAGAGAAATCTCAAAAGTAGCTAGGCATCAGCAAGCAGACACAGTGAGAACCACTAGTGACTGATGCACGAAAAGAGTTTCCAAAAGCTATAGGACAATGCCCCATAGACTAGGCTGGTGCCCCCAAGTGTGAACCAGTTCCAATCCATGAAGAGTTGAGCAAAATCTCGAAGACAACTGAAAGCAAGTGCACGAGCTAGCAAACTAAAGCAAGAAATAGACTAAAGCACGAAACAAAGGAAGCAACTAAAGCAGGAAAGCAAGAAAGCAAACTAAGGCAGGAAAACAAAGAGACTAAAGTGGGAAACTAAGAGCTAAGCAATGCTGAGATGAGATGTAGCTTTAGGAAACAAGAGGTGCTTGTTTACCAGGTTTTCACCATCTTAGCAGAGATTCTATTTTTGCTACCATGATGCCTGTTTGCCAGGTTTTCATCAATGACACATTTTCTTCTTTTTCAATTTTTTTTTGTACTTTTCTCTTTTTTTGTATTTTTTGAATATCTCATTTTTTTTTTGTATTTTCCATTTTTTTTTTGTGAGTATTATCAAGGCACTTGTTTACTAGGTTTTCACCAGGATAATAGATACATCAAAGCGCTTGTTAACTAGGTTTTCACTAAGATGATCATTTTTTCAGGACATTTTATAGTTTTTTAGGATTTTTTGAGAATATACCATTTTTAGGATTTTTTTCAGGACCAATAAGTATGTACATGAGCACATAGAGAATGTCAGATGTAAAACTTCTTCAGATGAAGAGCGTTGATCAGCTCTTTGAGTTGCTCTCCTTCAGTGGTGGAGAGTTGGTAAGCACCAGACCCAAATGCGGCAGTAATAACGTATGGACCAAGCCAGTTTGGTTCAAATTTCCCTTTCTGGATCCGTTGCTGCTAGTTCTTGGGGTTTTCTCTCAGGACGAGATCACCCACTTGGAATTCCCTTTGTCTGACCTTCTTATTGTATTCTTTTGACATTCTCTTTTGATATGCTCGAAGATGATTGAACGCCACCCCGCGACGTTCATCTAGCAGCTCTAACTCTTGTAGCTGGGATATTCTATTCTCTTCATCAATAATGAGGCCTTTTAGAGAGATTCGTAATGTAGGAATCTTGACCTCAATAGGCAATACTGCTTCTGCCCCATAGACCAAGGCAAAGGGCATGGCCCCAGTTGGTGTTCGAATGCTTGTTCTGTAGGCCCATAAAGCTAGATTAATCTGGAGATGCCAATCTCTACTAGATTTATGAACTGTTCTGTGCAAGATTTTCAGAATTGTCTTATTAGAAGCTTCTGCTTGTCCATTACCTTGAGGATAATAGATAGATGACCAATGCTGAATGATCCTGAATTTGGTGCACAAATCTGCTAGGTCCTTATTCTTGAATTGCCCCCCATTGTCAGTGATAATAGATGAGGGTATACCATATCTACAAATGATATAGTTCAGTATGAACATATCAATAGTCTTGCTGTCAGCTACAGCTAGAGGCACTGCCTCAACCCACTTGGTAAAGTAATCAGTAGCTGTGATGATAAACTTATGCCCTCTTGAAGAGGAGGGATGTATCTTACCGACCAAGTCGAAGGCCCATTACTGAAATGGCCAGAAACTGATGAGAGGACTAAGCTCATTAGCAGGGGCATGAATCAGATTCCCATGAAATTGGGATTGCTTACAAGTCTTGGCATACTGAACAACTTCTTTCTCCATATCCGGCTAGTACTAACCAGCTCTAATGAGTTTTTGAGCTAACGTCAGACCACTCGAATGAGACCCACAGATACCTTCATGTACCTCAGCTAATGCACGTTTGGACTCATCGGGTTCTAGACACCCAAGGAGAGTACCGTCTAGACCTTGTTTATACAAGTCATTTGCTATGAGGACATACCATGAAGCAGTACGAATGAGGTGACGTTTCTCATTCTGGGTATTAGTGTTAGGGATAATTTGGTCCCAAAGGTAGGAGTAAATATGGTGGTAGTGGGATGAGTCATGTCGAATGATTGAAAAAATCATCCTAGATTCAAGAATGTCATAGGTAGGGTAGCATAATGTTTCCACCAGGAATTCATGTCTGAAATCATTTTCTGGTATTTGTAACATTGAGGCAAGAGTGGCCATAGCATTGACTGCCTTATTGTCTGCTCTTGGAATTTGCTAGAAGGAAATGTGTGCAAAATACAACTTGAGATCATCCACCATCCTTTTGTAAGGTATTAACTTGTCATCTTTTGTTTGATAGAAATCATTAACTTGGTTGATGATCAACTGAGAGTCTCCAAAGACTTTGAGCTCATCCACACACCATTCAATGGCTATCTTCATACCATTGATGAGAGCTTCATATTTAGCTATGTTGTTTGTGCAAGGAAACAACATCTTATAATCTTTTGGCAATAAGTATCTTTGAGGTGTTATAAATAGAATACCTGCACCTGATCCTTGCTGAGTGAATGATCCATCAAAGAACATGCTCCAAGACTGGCGTGTGAGAAGCATGATAGATTCATCTAGAAATTCAATGTTTAGAGGTTGGTGATCTTTCAAAGGAGCCTTTTCCAACTGATCAACAATTGCTTGTCCTTAAATAGCTTTTCTTTCCACATATTCAATGTCAAATTCGCTTAGGATCATAACCCATTTAGCTAATCTACCCGCAAGGGCAGCTTTGCTCAGTAGGTACTTTAGTGGATCAATTTTTGCAATAAGCCTTGTAGTGTGAGTCAACATATAATGTCACAATTTTTGTGATGCAAGCACTACAACTAGACAAGCCTTTTCAATGGCTGAGTAGTTCATCTCATAAGAGACCAATGTTCTGCTGATATAATAAATAGCCCTCTCTTTGTTGTTCTGATCCTCCTGAGCTAGAAGAGCACCCAAAGATGTGCTCATGGTTGAGATGTATAATATAAGCGGGTTCCCATGAATAGGACGCATCAGAATAGGTGGATTAGCAAGATACTATTTTATTTGAGTGAGGCCTTTGTTACATTCTTCATTCCATTCATAGGTCACACCTTTATGCAGAGTTTTAGTGAATGGTTGTGATTTATCAGCCAACTGTGAAATGAACCGCCAAATAGATTGTAGTCTTCCCTGAAGACCTCTCATTTGACTTATGTTCTTAGGAGGAGGCATGTCCATAATAGCTTGAAATTTTTCTGGATCAACTTCTATACCCTTAGCTAAAATAATGTAACCCAAGAGTTTTTTGGAAGTGACACCGAATGCACATTTCTTGCGATTAAGTCTGAGACTAAATTGTTCCATGAGGTCAAGAATGGGACCCAAATCTTCAAGGTGAGTTCTTCACTGCATACTTTTGGCTAAAGTATCATCCACATAGTCCTCCATTGTTTTATGCATCATACCATGGAAAATAGTAGTAACAACTCTCTGATATGTTGCTCTAGAGTTCTTAAGCCCAAAAGGCGTGACATTCCAGCAGAAAGTGCCCCAGGCACATGTGAAAGTGGTCTTTTCTTGATCCTCTGGTGCAATTTTTATTTGGTTATAGCCAGAGAAGCCATCCATCAAGGAGTACATCTCATAACCTGCCATCATGTCTACTATCATATCAATATTAGGCAATGGGAAGTCATCTTTTGGACATGCCTTATTGAGATCCTTGAAGTCTATGCATACACAAATGGATTTATCACTTTTAGTGATTGGAACAATGTTTGAAATCCATTCGGCATAATCAATTGCTCTTATGAAACCAGCTTTAAGGAGCTTTTCTAGTTCAACTTTAACCAAAAGTGCCACATGAGGGTGCATCTTTCGAAGCTTTTGCTTAAAAGGCTTGACACCTGGTGCAATGGACAGATGATGCATGATTAGATTGGGATCCAATCTAGGCATATCAGAATAGGTCCATGCAAAGTTTATTTTCATGCTTTGAAAAAAGCTAGTGAACTATTCTTTTTCTTATGCAAACAATGACTGTGCTAGATGTATAATTTGCGGAATAGCCTCTGTACCCAAATTCACTGGCTGTGTCAGCTTAATCAAAATTGATGATCTCTCTTGAAAATGGCTCAGTAGAGTATCAAGTATCTCATCCTTGGGCACCTCAGAGATGTTTTCACCCTTGGATACATCTTTTATTTTTACTATTTTTGGCTCTGATACTACCACAAAGTGGTTTTCACCATCAGAGCTTCTATTTTTTTTCTTTTAATTTTTTGACTAAGATACTTGATATCTGGCTCTGTCATGCTGACACTACTTTCACTGGTGGAAGACATTACAGGTTCAATAGCATGGAGGTAACAGGCTAGATCATAATCATTCTGGAACGTTAGGACTTCATTGGATGCAGAAGGGGAGTTTCAGTTTATGAGATTGGGACGCTGGAGTGAAAGAGAGGTAGTGGCTGGTTCAACTACGTTCACGGTATAGCCATCAAAAGCACTGACGAGCAAGTCAAGACCTAGAGTGATTTTGTCCAAATGAGTGTTTGAATCCCTATGAGACCCTACGTAAGAAGCAGAGGACATGTTAACACCTATGGCATCAAATTCGTGTGTCCTAACGCCAAACCCTTCACCTACTTCGAGTAGTCTTTCATATACATGAACAGTATCTATGTCTACATCAAAAGTAGCAATAGACAAAGAGTCAAACTCATATTCATGTGAGTCAGTACTTGATGTGGGAATTCCATTGGTACTAGCATCATCATCAGACTCATTATCATTTCTAGTGGCATTAACAACTTGCTGGAGTTGTTCTTGTTTAAGCCGCTTTTGAAAATGTGGCCATACATATTGTTCACCTATAAAATGGGGATCATTATTCAGTGTTTCTTTCCATTGTTCATATGTGAATTGATGCATTGAAGAGGTTTTATCAGAATTAGCCTCAAAATAAGTATCAGTATCAGTCTCTACCATATGGACAGGTATGATAGGCTCATCAGGTTCTTCAAATAATGCAGCAAGATCCAGAGGTATGGGATAAGGAAAGATGTCTTCATTAGAGCTGGCCTCTGGATTTACCTTTGGTACAATATCTTCATATTTTGACTCAAGTTGAGGTTCTGATTCGGGTGCAGACACAAATTTCTTTGTCCCTAAATGGAAGGGAGTCTTTTTAAAGCCTAAGCCGGTAGTGTCCTTTGAGCGATGACCTGTAGCTTCAATGGGTTTCAGCAAACCATTATCATTCATCCCTATAGGACCACTCCCCCTGTATCTGAAGCACTTCATGATTTTGAAGCCTTCACTATAGGGCTCTTGTTCTAAGTCTGGAGGAGGAGTAGTTGTTTTAGAGGATTCTTTCCCTTTATGGATCCAAGCTCGAATAACTTTGTCTTTGTCTTCATCTTCTAATGGCATAGAGGCCCATACAAAGGTGCCATCGTAAATAGTTTGAGGAGATGCATTAGAAGGCTTGTGACTTTCTGAAGGTCTCCCATAAGAGTGTGGAGACGGGGGGAGAGCAGCTAGAGATAGCACAGGTTCAATTTGGTATTCTCCCATGCCTGTATCCTTAAGTTTCAAAGTTTGTTCCATTTCTCTTAGCTTAGCATCTTAGAACTTAGTGGATTCTCTATTTGCTGGAACAAAGCTATCAGCAAATTGATTGAGTGTGTTGCATGAAAAATTGGTATTAGCAGGAATAGTGACTTCCGCACCATGGAAAGGAAACTTGATGCACTGGTGGTATGTAGAAGGTACTGCCTGCATCTCATGAATCCAAGGCCTACCCAACAAGATATTATAGGGGAGAGGGATATCAAGGACTTGAAAAGTAACATCTCTCTCAATAGGTCCTACACGGATAGGTAGCACAACTAAGCCTTGAGATTTGCATTCTTCTTCATCATAAGCTTTGATGGTAATCTTTTTGTGAGGGTGAATGCAATCCTCATCATAATCTAGCTGAGTGAGTAACTTAGCAGAACAGATGTTAGGACCATCGCCATTATCAATAAGCACACGACGGACATGTTTGGGACCTATCATAACCTCTATGTGTAAGGGAGCATTGTGCGGGTGACTCAAGGAATGATCATCTTCTTCAGAGAAAGGTAAGTAGTGTGGTGAGGTTAAATGACCCACCATAGATTGGAACCAGTTAAGATCAAAATCCTTGGGAACGTTTGCCTTGGCGAGGGCTTTATCCAAAATCTACCTGTGAGCAGGCGAGATCTTCAACAACTCAAAAATGGTAATCTGAGCATTGGTTTGCTAGAGCTGATCTAAAATGCTATAACTAATGGCGCTAGGCACAAGAGTTGATTTCGAGGCTTTATTGGTAGGACCAGCAATAGTCTTATCCACCATTTATTTCAGAGCAGCCTTATCTACAGTTTGTTTCAAAGAATCCTTATCTATAGTTTGCTTCAGAGGGTCGAGACCTTTCAAAATAACTCTTCCACGTGACCGAGTAACAACATTAGCACAATCTTGAGTTTGTTCAGATTCAAAAGAACAAGATGTGGAGCTACGCAAGATAAAAGAAGTCCTTGGTTTGGGAGTATCACCACTCCCCTTAGAAGTAATCACATCA
This sequence comes from Chamaecyparis obtusa, assembly GCA_027943335.1. NCBI lineage: Eukaryota > Viridiplantae > Streptophyta > Pinopsida > Cupressales > Cupressaceae > Chamaecyparis > Chamaecyparis obtusa. The sequence goes on from BSBK01001433.1 coordinate 680,506, forward strand.
CAATACTCAACTCCAATAGGCTCAATCATGTTGATGACATTATCAGTAGCAGTGTACATATAATTAACCTTGGCATTGTTATTCTTAGCCATGGAAGACTCACCTTTCTCATGAGGAGGGAAATGATCCTTGAACGCCTGATGATCAGAATTCTTATTATGGTTTTCCACAAGAATGTCACCATTATCATTGAGATCTTGAACCTTATGCTTCAGTTGAAGACAAGTAGATGTCTTATGACCAATGTTTTGGTGATATTCGCAATAGGCATTGTCATTCCACCAATGAGGTCTTGGTTGTGGGTCATAAGTACGCTTTTACAAAGGAATGAGGACCTGATTCTATATAAGAGTTTTGAAGATCACATCAAGTGGCTCCCCCAAAGGAGTAAAATCGTGCTTGGGTCGAGAGGCCCAAGGTTTATTCTTAGAAAACTTTGAAGCTTGCTGATTATCAGTGGTAGTCTTCTCAACAGCCTTAGCTGCCTGTATGTTGGAAGTAAGATTAAAAATAGGTTTTGAAGGCTTTACTGTGACATTATCAACCACTCCATCATTTACCATGTCTCTATTCTTGTTGACAACTTTTCCTTTATCCTTGTTCATTGAGAATCCTTGTTTATTGTCCTTATTCAGAGTTAACTCTCCCTTTTTAATCATGAAGGCCTCTATCCTCATAGCCCATTTGATCATGTTGTCAAAGTTCAAAGGACCTTGTAGTTGTACCTGATATCTGAAGTCTGGGAGAAGATTGTCCAAAAAAATATCAAGTTTCTTAGATTCAAGCAATTTACGAGGATACTTCGTGCAAAGTTGTCTCCATCTTTGGAGAAAAGACAAGAAAGACTCTCCCTGTCATTGTTTCAAGTTACACAAGTCATGAATGTTGACAGGGTGCTGAATGTTACGAGAATAATGCTGAAGGAAAAGATTAGCGATCTCATCAAAAGTCTTAATGCCAGGAAGCAATCGACAAAACCACTCCATAGCTGGTCCACCCAAGCTATGGGGAAAGAGTCTCATAAGATAAGTTTGATCATGCATAAATTCCATAGACAAGGCACCAAACTCCCTCAGATGATCTTGGGGATCGGTTGTACCCATGTACTTGTCATATTTGGGCAACTCCACTCCTTTTGGAAAAGGAGGCATGCGAATACTCTTGTCAAAAGGAAAAGGGCATACACTCTCCATTGTGAATTGTTGTGTGGACTTATCCTTTTCTTTTTCTAGTTGGGTAATCTGATCTTACATGCTTTGGATCATCTTTGGTAGCTTAGCGGTTTCAGTCTCTTCCTCTTTAGCTACAAGTGTTTCAACTTGAAAGTTTGGGGGTAATTTGACCCCTTGTTGAGCTAACTCAAGAAAGTACTCATTTTCTTCTAAAAGGAGGATTTTCATCATTTTGATAAGGATTTTGTTAGCTTTAGCAACATCTATATCACGTTGAGTTATCACATCATTTTCATTACCGAGGATCTCATATATACTAGGAACTTGATCTTGTTGATCATCTTGGTTTTGATCAAACGGAGGAGCGTGATAGTGATATGCTGCTTGTCGTTCACCTTGAGTTTTGTTTCGAGATAGATCATCATCATGGGTCTGATTTTGGTCATGTTGAGATTGACCATAATGCTGCTCATTAGAAGTTTGACCATGGTATACGTTGCTATGAGATTGGTCCTGGTCTTTGCAATATTTGCCTGGTTGAAAGTTGAATGGATCTCCCATCTTTTTAGTGGAGGGCTTTGCAACAAATGAAGATTCAGTGAAGTGATATGAATGATGTCAATGAGGTGCAGCCCAAGTAACTTTTGATGAATAAACATGATCAAAAGATTTAACAAATTTAGGTGGGAAGATATCGTGATCAGTATCAACAGATTCAATAATAGGAGTTGTCCTAGGGAGTGGTTTTCCAAAGTCACGGAACAATGAATTGTCTTGAAAGAACGAGTTATCTTGTTCTTGGAATGAAAAACCAGATTGCGACTCAAACAAAGGATTAAAGCACTCTTGAAACACCGGAGGTGACGATTGAGAAGAACTATCTTTCAAAGTACTCAATGAAGATCTTGAGGATTTCTCACAAAGTTCAGATTTTGTGACAGATTCAGAATGATCTATCTCTTGGTTTAGAGGTGTGCTTCTACCTTGACCAATATTCTGAATGGGGTAAGTTTTTCCACTTCGAGTTGTGACAGTCATAGATGAAGATGTGACAAGAGGAGACTCATGATAATGCTAAAACTTTGTCTCTAATGATAACAAAATCAAGATAGATGGCTAGAATAGCCAAGATGCGAGATGAACCTGGTACGAATCATCAAAAGAGGTGGCTAGAACAATCGAGATAAGACTATCGCAACATGAGATACAAAAGGCATAAAGAGATAAGGTAACTAGATGAGAGACAACACGAGTCAAAGCAACAATCGATCGATTCTCAGTTTGACACACTCAGTTTCTGATAGTGAACAACAGGAAGATAGAAAAATAGACCTCAGACAAAAAGTAGATCAGATAAAAAGTCAAACAGTCAACGGTAAACAAGTTTGTATTTTTTGAAAACTGGGCTACAATCTCGAGCGAGATAGTACCAGGCCGCGTGAGAGAACACTAACCTTCGCGCGAGAGAACAAAGTCTCACATGAGAAAGTGCTCTGAGGAGTAAAACTTCATGCAGGAAAAGTGTAAAATCTGACAGTCTGACATAGTTTTCAAGGTTAAAGTTGAATTTTGAGGTACAGCTTGAATTGATGTCTGACAGAAAATCCAGTTTCCTGACAGGTTTGAAGAATAGTTTAATCAACAATCTCATTTTTGGATTTCAAGCATTCGTTTACAAGCACAATGGTTTAGATCAAGTAGTTGTGATACAAGAAGTAGTCGTTAACAGACCTATCAAGGACAAAGCAACTTGATAGCATCAGGGGAGTCTTTGTTTGATAATGATTGGACAATGTTTAAGACTTGATAACAAACACAAAGCTTAGTCCTACAAAAAAAATGGTGAGAAGCCAAACCTTTGCCCCATTGCTTATGTGCATACATGCACCTCACACAGCCGTGTCACCCCCTAGAGGGCACCTGTGTTTTTGGTGTTTCCAAGGACTCAATGGTGTACATTCAAAGGTTACCCTTGTAGCAGGGTCCAGTGTCACAACCACCTTCAAGCGTCCAGCTGTATGCCTATGATGGGAATCTACGGGAGAGATTCTTCCCCCTCCCTGCACAAAGATTATGACTCCTTTCGGAGGTGAACCAGGTAGGCCACTAGCTAAGGAAAGTTTTTAATAGGCTTCTATTCATGCTAACCTTCAGTGCCCCCAATATAGGGTTGAGGCCTCGCAATCACACCAACACTTGAAAGTCATACACCCCCGCAAGCAGGGCTAGGAGCGGCGCCGCTCAGTATAACAAACGAAGCCTTCTCAAGATGATAGTTTAAGTCTTGAGAAGGAAGCTAACATGGTTTTGGAGTCTTTAGACTCAACAAAACATTCTTTATTAGAGTGAGGCGGAATCATCGGCGATAGGTGTGTACTCACTTGGGTCGTTCCCAGAGGTTCAACTTTCGACAGGCCCTCTAAAGGTGACACTGGACTTGGTTTAGATTCGGGGGTTAGATTTTTTGGTTCTCCCAAAGGGAGAAGAGCATACTTCTCTATCCCGTTTCCTCACCCAAACACGCAAAACAAATTCATCAATGAGTTAGCTTCACTCCACCACATCTACAAGCTTTTGGGTTTCTGGTTCTCCTGGAGAGAGAAGAGTATAATCCCCTGGCAAGTAGAAGCGTAAAGATTCACTACCTTTCTCCGCTTCCCCAAGAATTTGTCATATTAGTAAGATCATTAGGATTTCAGGTTCATTCATGGTCATCACCTCCATGTAATGAAGAGCCAAATTCCCTACTCACTATCAAAATTCTCAAGAAATTTTAATGGAGCCCTATTTAGACTATGTGAATAAAAGCAGGAAACAAACACAACATTTTAAAAGCCTTCGACAATCGTCCTGCAAGCAAATTATTAGAGGGTTTTATGATCTTCGACAAAATGACCTATAGACCACTGTTATGCTGCAACAGAAATAGAGAATATGAAAGCAATAACAGAAGGTAAATGTTTGAAAATCAACAGTAATTGCAAAATCTGGAAAATTTAATAGTCTGACAGTGAAACTTCGCGCGAGGAAGTGTAGCGCTATGCGCGAGAAAGTACCAAGGCTTGCGCAAGAGTGTGAAATTTCACGCGAGAGAGTGCTATAGGGAGAAAAACTTCACGTGGCACGCTCAGGAATCTCACATGAACTTTCGTACACAAAGAAGTACGAACGTATGACATATTACATAATTCAAAATTTTTTTAAAAAATTGATGAGGCCAGAGATCAATTTTTCTGCCCCACGGTGGGTGCCAAAATGTGGGTGTCTGAATGTGGACCTCTAAATTAGGCACAAATGCAACATAGTCATTACTCACGTGATCAAATTACAAGAGAGAGTATGAATTACTCAATCTGAAATTCATGGTGAAGCGACCTGTTGCCTCCTATGTAGACGGGGTGTTTAATTGCTCTCAGATTGGAGAGCCAACAACCATAGACCAGTTCTACAATGGAGGATTTGAAAGCATGAAGATGGAACAAAATGAAATTAAGCTAATATGAAATGAAATTAATCTAAGAACTTTGGAAGAAATATGAAATGCAGATTTGTAATCTAAATACTTGAAAGTAAATATGCAATTAAGCTAGCAACAATACACAAATTAAACTATTATGGAGATGCAATTATACTAAAGATGAATATTAAACTAATTATGCAATGGAAAATCTTAAAAGTAGTTGAGATGAAAATTCTCTATAGTTTAGTTACTCTCCAAATTTCCCTCCTTGAATGAGAAAAAGAGGCTCATTAAATAGACCAAGCCAGAAGAGGAATGAAGAGTTTCTTGATTTGAAACTCCTAACTCTTCATTCCCAATTGAGACAAATACGCAAGAATTACTTAATTAAAAGAATGGAAATTGCCACATAGGGGACTTTTCGAATATCTTGAATTATTAATTCAAATAAAAGTGTCCATTCAAATAACAAGTAATTATTAATTCCCTTTTCATGTGTATTAGCTAAAGGGGGTAGATTTTAATTTAATTTAAAGCACTTAGGACTTTAGAATTAAATTAATTTATCATAGGGATTAATTAGCTAATAAAGTCAAAAGACTTAGGAATTAATTTAGCGTTTGATTTATGCAAATTAGGATTTTTTGCAATTGACATCAAGTCAAGTTAAGTCAGGTAGGAGAGAGAAAATTGTCTAGCAAGGTAGGACTTTGAAGATGCAGAAATTCGAGAAATGCACCAAAATTGATTGAAATTAATAGGTGCCAATTTTGGGGTATTACACTAGGTAGTACTTGCAAAAGAACGACATTGAGTGTTTAAAGAAATTATTAAATAGAAGTGTATTAATGTCGTCTAAACATATGAGGGAGTGATGAGAAATAAAAAATCAAGAGGAAAAATGAGAAAATTCAATGTAGGGCCAAAGTTGAAAAACAAAACTAGCAAAAGTAAAAAAGTTGGTACTTTGGATAGTAAAATTGTATAATGTTATATGACATTTGGGGTTGGAATGAAAAATAATATGATTTTTTACATGTCCAAACATACATATACTACAATACCCTTGAAGATGTAGTAACATTAACATAATTAAAATATTAAATCAATCATGGCTCTCTTACTATTGGCTCTTGTGCTTTCTTGCTCACGAGTTCAAATTCTTTTCTTGGACTAGGTGATGCATCTTAGGGCCTTCTCCTAGCTCTTGTTGAGCATGATATGTGGCCTCCTTTGTCAGGGGTGGGATCCTTGCATGTCTAGGTGTTGGGGGTGGTCTTAGCATTCTCTTGTGGGATATTTCAGCCAATCTGCTATTGGGGTCTTTAGTATTGGTGCCCCCAAGTGCATCTTGTCCCTACTACTGCTAATGATCTTCCTAATTCTTCGTAGGAAGTTGTTCTTATTGCCATGGTTAGTGCTGTTGGTGTAGTGGCCCCCCTTCCAAGGCCATCTACTATTGGTGGGCATAGTTTTGCTTGTATTGCTAGATTTGTTGCTACTCATCCTCCCAAGGGGAAATCTCCTCTTCTTTGTGCCAAGACCTCCCTTGTTGTGCTTTGTGGCCAAGAAGTAGTGGAAAATAATGATTTCTACCAATGTTGCAGGTTGGTGTGTTGATTTGCTAGTCTTTGGCCTCCTCTCTTGGATATTCATTGCTAGGTAAATTCTTGGAAGCCCTTGGTTGCTAGTAACATTGAACTCTTCCCTTGTATATTGATTCTCTTGCTTCTATTGATGACCATGAATTGGTCTTAAGCAAGCTGTGGGATTGGGGAGTTCACTTTTTCTTGGTCAAACCCTCGATAGCTTCCTTTAACCCTCTAATTGAACTACTCAATGTACATCCGGTGTGGGTTTATCTTCCCAATCTTTCTCTTCATTTTTGAGAAATTTATTATTGAGGCTATTAAAAACTCTATAGACCACTTATTGAAGGTTGACAATTTCATTTCCATCATGGGTCATTCTACATTTGCACACATTTTTAGTGATATTAACATCTCCACACCTCTTCCTGGGCATGTAGTTCTCATGGTTGGGGATAGGCTGAGGATGCAGCTATTGGATTATAAAGGCCTCCCCTTTCACAGTCACTTGGTCACTAATTGTTCACTCATGCGTTGTAAAGATGTTGCCATGTGATGGAAGGATGCTAGTGGTGATCACTTAATTTTCGTAACTTTCAATTCTTATTCTAATGACTCTTCAAAGGCTAATGATGATGCCTCATAGGTTGATATTGTGCCTCTCACTATTGATGTATGCTCCTCTGGTTTCATTGATCTTAATTTTCCACTTGTAGCTAGTGGGGTCTCCTTAGGCTTTGTTGATCCTACTATGCTTGTTGCTCCTCTAATCCAACCTTTGGTGGATGACGTTTTGCCTAGTCAACACTCTTCTTTTGGTGCTAACAAACTCTTTAAGGGGATTTCTCCTCATGCTTTCTCTTCTTATGATGCTTCAAATGATATTATTGCTTGGATTGTTGTTCATTAGCAATGAAAGGACCGTCCTTCCTCTTCTATAACACTTCCTTGACTTGTGGGTGAAAAATCTACCTACCCTTGACGTGGGTTCCTAACTATGTTGCTATTGTGTTGTAAGTGGTATGTTATGGCCTTTGTCTTGTTACCAATGGTATGTTCATATGTTGTAAGTGACATGTTTGACCAATTTTTGTACAAGGTCAACACTCTTGTTTTGCTACTTCTAAACACATCCAAATAGATAAAATTTAAAAATTGCAAAGATTTGGCTTTAAACCAAAATGTTGCAAAAATTTAAAAACCTACCAAATTCATGTTTTAGGTTGAACATACTACACCAATACATTAGGATGGCAAAGTGAATACTATGGGAGGCCCTATTTCCTTCTCCAAGTCTCTTGATCCTTCTAGGCTACAAGGTCTTAACAAAGTCCCTTAAGAGACTTGAGGGTAAAAACTTTCAAAATTTGTATTAGTTCACATAGTTTGTGGGTCTTAGGAATATTTTGTTTGGACATAAAACTGGATGTAGGGTCCCCACATAATACCATTTCTCAATATTTGTCAACTCATAGTTGTTTTATTGTGCAAACAAAGAATGCATTAGTGCAAAAAGCCTCAGTGGCCTATAATGAATTACAATTAATAGCCATTTTAAAATTTTTTTTGCATCTTGTTAGGATAATCATACTTGTTCATCAATTATTTCTTAAACACATGAGAGAAAGGAATGCATGCAAGATTGCATAATATTCATAAGTAAATATTAAAGCCATTTCACAAGATGATACCATATATACACTGAAAAACCCTTAAATGGGAGAATCTAGCCTCCAAAAGTATCTACAATCAATATATTATTACATGTATCCAATGCTATGCTTCACATATGCCCTCTTTATGAGAAAGCCCAATAGAATGACAAGCAAGCCCAATAGTCTAGCCAATCAATTTCAATCATTAAACACATGGTTGCTTTCATAGATCAATCTCACACATACAACTAAGTGGTAAGGTAAAATCACGTTCCTCAGAATCACGAGCATAAAAAACCATTGATCTCACATTTCTAATGGGTACTAAGTTTCTCCAATATTAATTTTTTTTCATTTGTAAGCCACATAAAATATCTACTGGTATTGCATACTTTTCAAGTAGATCCCAATAAATATTTATTGTGGCTAAACATAATCAAGCACCATAAATAAATATTTATTTTATGATCTGTGCATGGAAATGGGGGATTGAAAGGTGACTTTAAGTGGCACCTATTTTTTTTTTTTTTTTTTTTTCTAAAATCAATTAGGAGAAGTTAATCTTGGATGAGAAATTGAAGATAGTTATAATAAAAAAATTGACGACACAATAAGAATAAGAGATATAGTACTTTGAATCTACTTCCCAAACTAGTATTTTTTTGAAAATGGTGGAGATTAAAATGTTCAAATAGGGGGCCACACAAAGTGCTCGTTTTTGTAAAAAAATATAAACATGGTGTCTAGTGTGTCCCTTTTGAAATGTTAACTTTTTTTTTTAATGTTTCGAAAATTACTGCAGCTAATACCATGTAGTTTATGCTTGATTTTTTGATAATTTTTTAACAAATAAATATTTTTTTTACTAATTTTAAAAATAGACACATCTCAAAACAAATATTTAAGCATGGTCTTCCTTATTGATTTGGAAACTAAGAAAAAATCAATGTTTTTGAATGTGTATAAAATAGAGTCTAATTTGTAAAAAATGTAATTTGATTCAAATTTTGATGCATAGATAAAAATTGAAACTCAAAATACCATACATAATTTTTTAACAAAAATAAGAGGTTATAACAAAATATCAATGATTTTTTTTCTTTCAAAATGTCGTCTGCTACCTTCTCCTACCCAACATGCTCAACCGTTGGAGTAGGTCCTACGTCTAGGCATCCTGTAGGGGAATTGGGTGTTGGGGCTTCCTACAGGGAAGACAACCCCCCTCTCTCTGCAATGGTTCCTTCTGGTCCAATGGGTCTGTGTTCTATGAAGGATTCAACAACTTTGAGCATAATAACTAACGATGTTGCTGTGACTGCAGCTCATGGTGTTGTAGTGTCATTTGATATTCTTGACAATGTTGGTTTTGATGGGGTTGCTTCTGTGTGTGTGAAAATTGTACCTGATCTGTAGACACAACACTCAGTAAAACATTAGAGGTTAGTGATAATCAAAATTGTGCAAAATTGAAATCTAATCTAACCAAGCGATTTACTGCCTTCTAGTAGGTGCGAGATTAATGTTCTCAGATTGTTATCAAGATCAGTGACCTAGATGACACCTAAATGAAATATTTGAATGCAATTGATCTAGATATGAATTGAATGCAATTATTCTTTTTTTTTTTTGGTATTTTCTATGCAATAAAAATGAAAAACTTGATATGAATCTATGCTAGATGGAATTGATATGCTATGAATGCTATTGAAAATTGATATGCAATGCTAATCTAACAATGATATGCAATATGAATGCAAAAATAAGATTGATCTCACAAAGATGTCGATTCGCAAGAGCTTTGATTCTTCAATTCCAATTCTCCAGCATAAGTTTGCACAATTATGAGATCCTGTGGATGCAAATTTGAGAGATGAATGAGAGATGAATTATGAAGAGCTGAGCCTTGTTTTTATAGAAATCCAGGGCTTTGGAGGTGCATGAGAAAAAGCCATAAATCACTCAAATAACTCAGGTTGATTTTTGAGTTATTTTTAAATAACAGATAATTAAGTCACAAAAACATGCAAAAGCTAAGTTTTAACTCAAAATAGAGTTTAGCTTTAATTGATAATTGATAGTTGTCTGCTTTTATGATTGTGCATATTTTATTTATGAATTAATTTAATAATAAAGTGATTTATTCTCAACTTAACTGCTTTTTGAAATAAAATAATTAATTTATGGGTTAATTAACTATTTTACCAAACTTTTATTAAAAACTATATTATTAAATAATGACAACTTGCTTTAATTAATTAAATAAAAATTTAATCAATTATTCATAGGATATTTAGATTTATTGTCAAAATTAAATAATACAATTAATAATAGATAGAATTAAATTTAATTACACAATTAAGTGGCAAGATATTAAATCTAATTAATTAAATATGAAAATATTCAATTAATCAAACTTTAGGATAAATGTGATTTATTGTCAAATAATTATAAAATTAAAGATAATTATGATGATTAAGAATATTACTAAGAATATTCCCCAATGCAAAATTTAAGATAATCAATTATGATTCGATGATGTTTAGATGTGCCTTAGATTAGGACTTTGATGTCGATTTCGTTCGAATTGAAGATGTAGGAGATTAATGAACTTATAGCCCATTTTTGGGGTATTACATTTTGCCCCTCTTTGAATTACTGTGCGAAGCGCAGTGGTTCAAAAATAGTCTGTCTTTGATAAAGATATTAAACTGATGTTTGAAATTGATAATTGATACGAGACAAAAGCTGATTGATATTGATTTGATATGGAGATAATAGGTCCTGAATGACCAAAGATAATGTTCACTATAATAGCAAATGAACCGAGGATTGCGAAAGAGTGTCAAAACACCTGATTCCAAACCTTAGGATTGCAAAGAAGTGAGTGACCGGTTCTAGACTCGATTGTCTTAGCAGAACTAGCAGGTATCACATCCAAACCCTTCAGTTGTCGAAGAACCAAGGAAAGAACACTATGATCTGATGGTTGCAAAAACTGATACAGTTTACAAGATTAGGAGAATACCAGATTGATATGGATCTTGATGAATCTGATATGCCCCAAGTGATGATAGATTTGCCCTGAGCGATGAGGACTTTTGATGAATCAGCGACTAGACGTGATTGTTTGTCTTGATCACTAATGAAAGATATTGATAGATTTGATCGATAGAATTTTGATTTACAGACTTTGAATTGATGTGCAATACCATGCCCCCTTCGGGATTAAAATTGAAATCTGACAAGAAAAGTCAGTGTTGAGAGCTCAGAAGCATGTTGATTGATGGTAAAAGTGGTTATACATATTCAAGAGCGCATTCTGCATCGTTTAGAGGTCCTGGAGACCGAATTTGACTAGGTTTGACCATGAGTTGACCATGGTTGACCAAGTTGAAATTTTGATAGTTTGATGAAAGATAATCAGTTAAGTTGAATACTAGATTTATGTGATGATTGAAGGTTGATTATGCAAGTATTTAATAATATGAATGATCTCAGATTTGAATTTTGATCCCAAAAAAGGATTCTACTTGCTGTTTCGTTGGAGGAACCTTCATGTGGGATTCAACTCTTGTTAGATTGGAAGAGGTGATTGAAGAAATGTTTAAGCATTGAAGTTCGTTTAGTCATTGTGAGATCATGCAAACATGCAAAATGCAATGAGACATGCAAAATGAAATGCAACCTAAGACCTAGGACCTAGTCACTGATCATATGTCGATTTGTTATCATCATTGAACTTTTAGGTAACCGAATAAATCAATACAATGCCCACTAGCCATGAAACTATAGACATATGAATATCGATTTGTATGCGCAAGAATCAATACAACACCCACTGGTTATACGACCATGGACATATGAATATTGATTTGTTTTCAGAATGTTGGATTAGATATAAGCACCAAGGCACAAACGCCAGGATGACCTGAATATCATGTCCATTTTGATATAGCAATTTGTACAAGCATCAAAACATAAATGTCGTGATGACCTGAGTACGCCTTGCGTTTAACATACACATCAAACAATCAAAAGATCATTCTAAATCCAATGTGAATTACCCGTAGTGACCCTTTATCATTCACCTCCTTAGGCAAGATCGCGTTTCACAGTAGGAGAAAGAACTTACTCAAAAAGACAATAGTTAGATCAAACTTCCTTGAATTTTCCGGGTATCAATGGTCGAGGTACGCATGGCCATCCAATTCAAGATAGAGGCTCTTACAGTCGGACACCATTTCAATCCAGAATTTCCAAAGTTATAAGATTTCACATACAAATAGAAAACCAAGAAAAGATTATGCCCCCAGTCATCACTCTCTAAATCCTGTAAAGGACATCATTGAGGAGCTCGAAGGGACACAATATGAAAAAATCTCAATGCGAATCAGTAAGCATACAAGGAGATAAAAGCATGAAAAGCACAGATTGTTTTCAGTTTTTAGTTTGATGTTGATTGCGTTGTTGTTGATGCAAAATCCTTTCTGGAGACAAGACAGACTGATTGACTCACATGAAGCTTCAAAGGACTCTGACTAGATATGATCCATCTAAGATACATGGGAGACCATAGGATATGACATTGATTGCCCCCAAGTGTTAAAGATTGATAGGATACAGACGCTTGAGCCGATTGGTGTACAGACCGACTTATTGAAAACTGAAAATGTTGAAACAAACCGGGAGATATGTACAAACTAAAGCAAGACTGAAAGCTGGGAAAGACCAAGATTGTGCTGATAGATAGAGCATTTTGAACAAGTGGCACCCGTTTTCCGGGTTTTCACCATCTTGGCAGAGATTCTATTTTTGCTACCAAGGCGCCTGTTTCCAGGTTTTCACCAAGGCACTTTTATTTTTATTTATTTATTTATTTTTTTTGGAAGAAGGCAAGCTTTTTAGATAATGCTCCTTGAAAGGATAAACCATGATATGCCAAGGATTCAAAATGATATGCTCAAAGATGCTGATAGGGAAAGGAACATGGAAGAGAAAAATGGAGGATAGGGTTTTATGTAAAGCGAGTGAGGTTGGAAGATAGGAGAAATAGGCAAATGAGGAAAAATGATAGAAGGTAGAAGGTTAATGAATGGAAGGATTGTGAAAGGGTAGATGGAAAGGAAGGCAAGATCAACGTAAACACACACCTTGAAGGGTGGTGAGAGGGTGGAGGAAATGTGAATGAAGGAATACGTGAAGGAATATGGCGAATGGATAGCAGAGGTTGAGGTTTGGGCGCATGAAATAGAAGAATATTTTTGGAAGGAGATGTAGTGGAAGCCTTTGGAAGCTTGAATGTCAATTTCACTTTTTGTTCAACACCAGACTCTTTCAAGAGAGACTTTGGAATCCATATAGTCATAGGCTTTTTATTTCCTTTTGATGATTTAGAGATAATATCTTCAATGACGGATTTTGGAACCCATACTTGTCTTGTAGTTTTTTTTTTAGATATCTCTTTTGACTTTATGCCTCCATGTCGTTTAGAGGAGACATGGTGATCTTCTCTTTTTGATGGATTCTTGTATTATTTCTTTTTCTTGTATTGAACATTCAAGTTACTTCCAAAAGACTTGGGATTTGTGGAAGAGGGAGGATATGACTGGTTTAGATGGGTGGGTGGATGAAAAGGATTCAAGGGTATGCATCTATGTTGATCTTGAGGAAAGATGGGAGATGGAGGTATGTAAGGACCCAAGATGGATGGCCAATTAGGAGAGTTAGGAGGGGAAAGTGAAGGGACATAAGGACCCAAGATGGAAGGAAGGCGTGAAGATCTTTGTAGTGGTGGAAGAGGTCCAAGGATGGAAGTGGAAGACGCAAAAGGATAATCAATAAGTTCATCAGCATCTATATGACAACCAAGGATATCAACATCTTTAGAGTGAGCATTAGGATCTTCAATAGAATCATGTACATCTTGAATATGAGCACCTTCTTTGATAGGATTGTTCAAAGCTTGCAAAGACTTAGGAAGAGTAGAAAGCGGAAGTGAACATGGAGTGGTAGAATAAGAAGATGGAAGACTTTGATCTTGACAAGGATCTTTGGATAGCACCAACGCATAATTTGTCTCTTGATTTTCAATAGGCTTAACATTGGAAGTAACAACACTATTTTTACCAATCTTAATGGAAGTATCATCTTTGGAAAGCGCAAGTGTAGTAAGGTCATTTTGATTGTCAATAAGCTCAACAGTGTGAGTAGTAGCTTGATTTTGCTTAGGAGAAGACTTAAGACATGGTGGAATGCATGAAAAAGGGTGTATAGGATCAAAAGAACCATGAAGCAGATAAGAGACATCAGGAAAAAGAGTGGATGAAATGGAGGGTTCTTGATCTTGATCTTTCTTTATGTTCTTTTCTTCATCATTTTTGGAATCCTCTTGACATGGAGCCACTTCTAAGGACAAGGAAGCATGTTGGGATTGTATGGAAGACTTTGGAAGAGATGGTGGAGGACTAGCTGAAGTATGGATTATAGCATATGAAGGCTTAGGCTCTTTAGGTTTATCATTATTGAAAGTCTTTGCAGCCAAGTGAAGGTTAGCTTGAGTTTCTTTAAGAGGTAGCCCTGGAGGATAACTATAGGGAACCACATGAAAAGTATCAAGGCTTGTGTCGGATGAAGGTTCTGTGAAAGATTTGAAAGACTCAGAAGCTTTAAGAAATGTACGGGTATTGGAGGAAGTAGGGGATGGAAGGGAACCATCACCAGACAAAGGTTCAGCATTAACATGATCTTTCTTGAGAGTGTAATCTTTATTTTCAGCTGGAGAGTTCTTAGAGGAGAGATCCTTATAGTATTGACGTTTCAAGCTAGCACGATGTATTTTATAGTCCTCAGCAGTAGTAGATGGATCATAATCAAGGTATTGTCCACAAAAGCCATCAAAGTCTCTTTCAAAATTAGAATCATATGGATCACCATCATGATCTATCCAATGTGACGGCCCATTTGTAGTAAGCAGGAATGAACGATGAGGAGGACTCTTAGGAACAGAGGTGTCATAGGTATCATTACATTGTCTGTCGTCATAGTCATCATAGTCTCCAAAGCTAGATGTGTCACTCTCCGTGGAAGAGGTATCATATTGCTCAAATTTTTTTCGGGGGCATGGTGACATGTACAAGTCTTTATCAAATGAAAAAGAGTATAGAGGTTCCTTTTCTTTCTCAAGTTTGTCAAGCTGGACTTGCATAGCTTGCAGCTGCTTCATCATAGCGGCGATCAGAATTTCTTCCTCATGTGTACTGATTCTTTGAGACATGTGTACTAATTTTTGATAGCTACTGATATGTTCTTGACATAGTGATTTTGTTTGATAGATTCTGGAACTAGGCTGAAAACATTGGATATCTTGCAATTTGACAATTTTTGACAACTCTCTCAAATTTTTCCAAATGACACTCTACAGACTCGTACGACACTGGGTAGTCTATGAAATGACAGTTGCTAAACTCGTACGACAGTTGGGTAGCAATGAAACGATAGTTGACAAAACTTGTACGACAATTGCTAACAGGGTTTTGACTTTCTTGAATTTGCTGGTTTGAAAACTCGTACGACACTGTGTTCTCAATCATACGATAGATGGGCAATACTGAAATGACACTTGACAAAACTCGTACGACTTTTGACTTCCTGAAATGACTTTTGACTCCAGAAAGATTTTACGTCAATTTTTGCAAAATTTAAGGTCTTCAGTTTTAGATTGTTTGCAAATTGTACTGTCCAGATTTGAAGATTGTAACAGATTTGATCATTTTTAGTAGCCAAGTAGATAAACAAGCATGCAGAATAGCAAGCAAGTGATTCTAAGCACATCTAAAAACAATGAACAAGGGCAAAAGCAACCTTGCGCATGAACAATCAAGTGACCAAATTGTGCTAATCCCTGAGAGTACTAATTGTGTATGTTCTGAAAAGTTTTGCAATAACACACATATACCTGAGAATGAAAAATTGGCCTCTCTAGGGTTTTTAGTAATGGTTTGACTCTGCAACTTTTATGATTCAAAGGGGTGAACTCCAATCTTGGTGCACCAAGGTTTTGACACAGTCCAAGAACTTAATCTTCAAGAGCTTCTAGGGAGATCTGACAACCCAACAATGAACCATACCCGTGGAGATTTCTTCCACAAGGACATTTATATAGCGGCTGTCACTACCATGGTGAAAATGACTATTACCGCTTGAGGTTCCATCAACGCAATTTTCCCTATGAAGGGATTGTCCACTACGATTAACCCTCTCTAAAGATGACTCACAATAGTATACCACAAGGGGACTTGGCTCTAGATCCAAGGTTTTTGACACCTTTTCACTTTTAACCCAAACAAAGCAAGTAGATTAATCCGACACGCTAAGACAAAGTTTTGTTCCACCAAGGTCTGTGCTATTAACTCCACATGATCTATCAACCTCTCCGGGGAGAGAATGTATCAATCAATAAGAGAAGACGCACTAACCAATTTTGATTCACCAAAGCTCATGATATCAACCCCACGTGATCTATCAACCTCTCCAGAGAGAGGATGTGTCGATCAATAAGAGAAGACGCACTAACCAAGTTGAATGTGAAACGCACTAAATATCCTCCCTACCTACAAGGATTCTATTGTCAAGAAAGATTTCTCTAGGAATCCAATCTCTCAAGAATCACAAATAGTGTTCATAGGGCCTAATTACTATGTGAGCACAGATATATTCTTGAAAGCAAATCTACCAAAAGTACCCAAAAAGCAGAAAGGGGAACACTTAATACTTAAAGTGAATATGAGATGAGTCCACAAGGTGGAACACTTAACACCTCACACAAGCTGAAAATGAGTCCTCAACTTAGAAAACAAGTGAGTTCCTAAAAGCACAAAAGGGTTGCCAAGTGGAACACTTAACGCTTCTGTCCTGTTGACCCCTCCCCTTTATGGCGCTGAGATTGCAACCACGGGGCAGAAATGAGGGGCCGGCGGATTAGCGAGTCCAATAACCCAAGATAGAAATCAAGATCAATCACAAGTATCTAAGACTACTTAATGAATCCTTAAGGGGTCACAACCTAGTATCAATTATGCAAGTGTGTAGAAATAGATCAAAAGCATGAAAAGATGCACACAAGCTTGACACATAAGAGATTTATTTTAAGTCCCAAATCAAAATATTATTAGATGAAGGAGAATATCTGAGATCCGCGCAACATGCTTAGTAGATTTTACTTGATTTTTAGCAATTCTTGTTGAGCTTTTCCATGCAAACAAGTGACGAACTCTCCAACAAGCAAACAAGCAAACAAGATATGCAAAATATATTCAACTTATGAAAACCATAGGGTTAGCTCTAAAAATCAATTATTATCAGTAATAATAACAAAAAATTAACCCAAATGACAACTCATATCATTCATTGAACCATGTAAAAAAAATAAGTGCATACCCATCACAAAACTTTATTTTTTTTGCTGCATTTGACCTAGTCAACAAGATCTAATTTTTTTGATATGATTTTGGCCAAAAAAATAGAAATTAAGAATAGAGACCCAACTAAAAAATAGAGAGATTTCCAAAAATACAAAATTTTTAGAAAAATCTCTTCATTTGTGCCCTAGAGACCCATTTTATCAAAATAGACCAGTTTT
Organism: Chamaecyparis obtusa; assembly: GCA_027943335.1. Lineage (NCBI taxonomy): Eukaryota > Viridiplantae > Streptophyta > Pinopsida > Cupressales > Cupressaceae > Chamaecyparis > Chamaecyparis obtusa. Next base: position 698,019 of record BSBK01001433.1, read on the forward strand.
TATAAATTGACTATTTGAGCTACTAAATTGCATCCAAATTTAAAATACAAAGAATAGAACCCCTATAGAATTTGAAGAGCTTTCCGAAAATATAAAAATTTCTAAAAAATATTCTGATTTGCACTGAAAATTAATTTTTTATGAAAAATTGAAAAAAAATTATTTAAAATTTAAAACATTTTAAAAAATTTTGAATTTTTTATCGAAGCTTTCTTGATATGTCAAAAATTTGTAAAAAAAATTTTAGACCAAAAATCCAAGCGGTTTGGGAGATAAAATTAAATCTTTGAAACTTTGGGGTTTTAGCTCCCCCAAAAAATCAAAACCAGCATGCAAAGGTGGGTTGCCCCACGGTGGGCGCCAGAAATGTGTGTGTGAAAATTGTACCTGATCTGTAGACACAACACTCAGTAAAACATTAGAGATTAGTGATAATCAAAATTGTGCAAAATTGAAATCTAATCTAACCAAGCGATTTACTGCCTTCTAGTAGGTGTGAGATTAATGTTCTCAGATTGTTATCGAGATCAGTGACCTAGACGACACCTAAATGAAAGATTTGAATGCAATTGATCTAGATATGAATTGAATGCAATTATTCTTTTTTTTTTTTGGTATTTTCTATGCAATAATAATGAAAAACTTGATATGAATCTATGCTAGATGGAATTGATATGCTATGAATGCTATTGAAAATTGATATGCAATGCTAATCTAACAATGATATGCAATATGAATGCAAAAATAAGATTGATCTCACAAAGATGTCGATTCGCAAGAGCTTTGATTCTTCAATTCCAATTCTCCAGCATAAGTTTGCACAATTATGAGATCCTGTGGATGCAAATTTGAGAGATGAATGAGAGATGAATTATGAAGAGCTGAGCCTTATTTTTATAGAAGTCCAGGGCTTTGGAGGTGCATGAGAAAAAGCCATAAATCACTCAAATAACTCAGGTTGATTTTTGAGTTATTTTTAAATAACAGATAATTAAGTCACAAAAATATGCAAAAGCTAAGTTTTAACTCAAAATAGAGTTTAGCTTTAATTGATAATTGATAGTTGTCTGCTTTTATGATTGTGCATGTTTTATTTATGAATTAATTTAATAATAAAGTGATTTATTCTCAACTTAACTGCTTTTTGAAATAAAATAATTAATTTATGGGTTAATTAACTATTTTACCAAACTTTTATTAAAAACTATATTATTAAATAATGACAACTTGCTTTAATTAATTAAATAAAAAATTAATCAATTATTCATAGGATATTTGGATTTATTGTCAAAATTAAATAATACAATTAATAATAGATAGAATTAAATTTAATTACACAATTAAGTGGCAAGATATTAAATCTAATTAATTAAATATGAAAATATTCAATTAATCAAACTTTAGGATAAATGTGATTTATTGCCAAATAATTATAAAATTAAAGATAATTATGATGATTAAGAATATTACTAAGAATATTCTCTGATGCAAAATTTAAGATAATCAATTATGATTCGATGATGTTTAGATGTGCCTTAGATTAGGACTTTGATGTCGATTTCGTTCAAATTGAAGATGTAGGAGATTAATGAACTTATAGCCTATTTTTGGGGTATTACAACTTCTGCTGTTGTTCCTAGGTTGGAGTCGGCTCCACACCTATCTATTGGTGGTTTAGGGGTTGTTATTGTCATTGGGGGAAGGCTTTCCTATACATCCCCTCCAAAGTCTTTTGTTGGTGGACAGAGCTATGCTCATGCTACCACATTTGTTGCTACTATTCCTCCAAAGGTGAAACTTGACCTATTGCTTGTGCCAAGGCCTCCCCTATGGTGGTGTGTGGCTAGAATGTGGTAGATAATATGGATTTCTACCAACATCATGGGTTGGTTTATAGATTCAATGGTCTTTGGCCTTCTCTTTAATATTTGCGTAGATGGGTAACAAATTCTTGGCAACTCTTAGTCTCCGGTAGCATTGAAATTTTCCCTTGTGCAAAGGGGTTTTTCATTGTTGCATTTTCTTCCCCTGAAGACTATGATTTGGTGCCGAACAAGCTGTGGGTTTGGGGGAATCACTCTCTTTCTACCAAACCCTAGCCAATCTCCTTCAACCCCCTCACTAAACCGCTTAATGTATGCTTTATGTGGGTTCATCTCCCCAATTTCCCACTCTATTTTTGGGAGATTTCTTGCTTTGAGGCCATTGGAAACTCTATTGGCCATTTCCTTAAGATGGATGAGGCTACGAATTTGTTGGGCCACTCTACATTTGTTCATATTTTGGTTGACATGGATATCTCCATCACTCTGCTTGGGGATGTGGTGTCATAGTTGGAGATAGGCCTTGGACTCAATTGTTGGATTATGAGGGCCTCAATTGCTAGATCTGGCTATAGATTGTTATCTTTTTCATTGTAAAGGTGCTGCCACTTGGTGGAAGGATGCAAATGATGATCATTTGATTATCTGAGCATTTGATTTTCTCTAATTCTACCTCTGAGGACTCCTTACAGGATGACAATGAAGATAAAGCTCTTGCTGTAAATTTGGGTGATGATCCTATTGCAAATATGGGTCATTCTCCTATTGTAACCCATGTGGATACCACTCCTCCTACTGGTGTGGGCCCCTTTGGCCATGTGAACCAGTCTTCACCTTTTTCTCTTGCTTTGCTCCAAGCTTCAGGTGACAATGTATAACTTCCTCAACACTCCGACCATTGTGATGACATAAGTCCAATGATTCTTCATTAGTGACTCCCCTTTGTGGTGGGTATCCTAATGAAAACATCAGTTGGATATTTGTCTGACAGTACAAGAAAATAGTTCTTCAAACTCACACTCTTCTCTACATGTGGTGAGTGAGTGGCCCTCCCACTCTTGAGGAGGGCTACTAGCCTTTGTGCTACTGTACTATTTATTTTATTTTTGACATCACTTGTTTTGTTCATGTTCTGTTAATAAGTTGTTGATGGCTTGTAAAAGTCAACACCCCTATTTTAGTGCCATTGTTATCTTTGACACCTTTGGATTGTGATTGTGTAAGGGTCAACCCCATTGTTAGGCTATTAAATATAATAAAAAATAAAATATCAATGATCAAAACCTTAACATAATTGAAATGAGGAAAAATTACATGCTTAGAAAGATAAAATAGAGTTCAAAATTATTGTGATGTTTTTTAGCTTGACATTGAAATATATGCAAACTTGATGGAGAACACAATTGAGATTGTCATTTCTTTAGAATTTATAAAAATATCTTGTGATTGTTGATAGGAAGGTCCAATTCTTTGGGTTAGATTCCCAAGGAAAATCCAACACCAAGATATGACAATATCCAAAGTAGATAATAACATGAGCATGCTATAATGTCGTAATATTCTAACACAATACGATTATAACACATTTTTTTGCTGAAAATTATCTCTCTCTCTCTCTCTCTCTCTAGACCTATCTTACTAACTTTTACTCCCTCTCTTTCTAATACTCTCTGGACTCTCCCTACAAATCTCCCTCCTCCCCTCTCTTCTCTCTCTCCTCTCTCTCCCCTACCTATTGAAATTATTGAAGTATTAATAATGCACACACATTATAATCTGAGTACATTTATTGGAATCACAGGAATGGCAAAAAGGTCCCTTTTAATGTTTTGTCGACCTAGAACAACTGAATTGCATGTTTTTAGATTAAATTGATTCTGCAAACTAATATTTTTATTTTTTTAATTCAATGATAATTATCATTTTTGTTTGAATTTGATAACATACAATTGTTATTTTCATATTTTTACTAATTCTATTAGATTGATATAGAATATAGAAGTGAAAGGAAGCTAAGTGTTTTTAAGAGATTTTTATGGTTTTGTGAAACCATACGAACCTTTGGTCAAGTTAATGTTGCCAATATTTTCTTTGATAAATCTAAGCACATTGAGAAGATGAAGGAAATTTAAGGCTAAAAGAATAGAGGGAAATGAAAGAAAAATAAATAAAATTAAAGCATTAGAGCTTTACATGGTTCCCAAAACCAAAGGAGCCCCCAACAAGTTCCTAGTTTGTAGTCATTTTCCAATAAGTTAAATAAAATATGAAAAAAACAAGGTTGGGGAGACAATAAAGAAAATAATAGAGAAAATAAAAGACAATAAAGGTAAATTCAAGGATATGGAAATTAAAGGTGAAGGAAAGTTAAAGAATGAAGATTTCAAACCTTCCCATGGTTCCTAAAACCATGGGAGCCTTTGAATTTTTTTTGAAATCTTAAACAACCTCTAGCCATTGATAAGGAATAAAATGAAAAGGGGTCTACCCCAAAATGTTTAGGGAGGGGTCTTTGGTTCCCAATGGAGCCATATCCTACACACAATATCACTCATTTTTATTTTTTGTATTTCTGTCTCTATTTTCCTTTGTAAGTTGTTGGATTAGAGTTGGTAGGATTAATTAGTGTTGGGTTAGATCAACACTTTGAATATAGGTTATAGAGGAATCTAACCTTCTTCAAAGGTTTATCTCATCTATAAGGTCCCACACTTTGACATTATTCCCATAGTGTCATTAAATTGTTGAAATGGTTCATTAGGGTACAATTTCTCATGATAATGATACCTTCTTGACTCCAAAATTCAATTTCTTATTTTCACAAAGTTATCTTGTTCATTCTCAGCTTCACATCCCTCCAACATTTGAGTTCTTTATCTATTTTTTCGATATGATATTTAATTTTATACCCCATATATACAATTTGTCAAAATAATGAAAACAATGATTGACAATTATCAAATTAAAATGCAAAACATAAAATGAATCATTTTCATATTCTTCAAAACATAAAAATAACCATTTGAATTCTTTGAAACATTAAAATAATCATTCAAATTATCAAATTCAATTTAAAAACATGTATTTATAATCTTTTATGTATATAAAAGAAGAATGATTACAATAATATTATAAAAAATAAATATCCATGTTAGAAAATACATCGTTTCTAGGAAAAAATAGTTTATGTCGATCTAAGATCATTGGATGTACAACTTTTTGATTGTTATCTATTTGATATATGTAAAAAATTACGCCTTTGTTATAATGTGAGTGTATTATAGTGCACAAAAATTGTAATGTGAGTGCATTATACCATGCTTGTGCTATGTGTTGTCTTATAAATTTCCAACCTTTAGGATTGGTTTTTTCTTGATCAAACCAAAGGGTTAGAATTTTTTATCAACACCTTAAGGAATGTTTTATACAAAAGGTAGGAAAACACCTAAATGCCGAGCATCCTCTCCATTAGATTTGCATGTTATTCAATGTTGAATTAAAAATCACAATAATATCAAGCTACCTCTTACCTTCACAACCATATAATAGTTTTACATTTCCAATATGCTAAGGTTTTGGCTTTGAATTTTTGTTGATAATATATATATATATATATATATATATATATATATATATATATATATATATATATATATATATATATATATATATATTCTTCCAAAAAACATAGGGTTTTGTATTTTTGGTATCATTTTTATATGTTCATTTAAATTTGAAACAAGTAACATTTTTACATTCTACACTGTATTGTATACAAATTGAAAGAAAAAGGTTTTCAATTAATTTTCAAAAAACTAAAGGGGAGCCCACTCAACTTTTACATTTTTAGGATGCATTAAATTTGAAAATTAATAAAAATTTAAATACTAATTAGAAAAGTAGCTTAAAAATGACATAAACTAGTTGATGTTAGTTATAATTTATCACTAAAGAAACGTGGTGAAATACCTAATAAAAATTAAATTTTTAGAGAGAACACACCAAATGCAATATTATGATTTTTGAAAAAAAAAAGAGGACTTTGTGTGCCCCCCTATTTGGACCTCAAAATTATTTTAAAAGCAATACTTCATAAAAGTAGATTTTGATTATTACAATTCTTGGTGTTGTTGCATATTCAATTTTTGAGAAAAAATTGGCCAGATTATTATGACTATCGTCAATTTCTCATCTAAGATTAATTTTTTAGAAAAAATTGGCCAGATTTGACTTGCTTTTGGTTCCACATTTCTATGTGCATGCCTTATGTTGATCTACATTTAGTTAGTGAGGCATAGAGTTAATCTTTTGAAGTACCTGATATAGTTTTTGTTGGGAAAATGGTGTATTGTACACCTTGCATAATAATGCGTATTATTGGGAATATTTTATTTTATCATGTAAATGTTGCACTAGGAGCACCTAAATGGATGTGCAACATGTATAGATTCCTTGTAAATATTATCGAGACTACTTGATGAGTTGTATTGTAACATTAAAATTGTTGGTGTAATTAAGTATTCACTAATTACACTTTACTTAAGTTTACTTATGATAATACATTTGCATATTAGTTGTCATTGAGACACCTAGGCATTTACATTTCATTTTAGCGCATGGTGTAGGAGAAAATCCACTTTAGGTGTGAGATCTGTTGGCACCTGCAAAAATTTCATGGCCCTACCTTTTTCCCCTGGTCTCTGTAGTGTTTTCTGTGTCTCTGGCTGAAACCCTTGTCAAAAATTTCAAAAATCTAGCCGTTGCCATAAAAAACCCTAAGTGTGCCCTAGCCTGGTTCTAATTTCATGTTACTTTTTGGGTCACTTAAAATTTCATAAAGGCATGTGCGTTAAATTTTATTACCTTGGCGGCTTTTATTTTCCTAAGCCTCCATGCGCCCAGCTTTAATTTTTCCTAAAGTCCGACGGTAGTAATTTTTCCTAGGTCTCAGTGCTAAATATTTCCTAAGTTTCTGACCTTTATCCTTTCCTGGGCCCAGATTTCTGACACCATCTCGATCCAACGATAGGCGTAAGATCTTATGGAGTGTGTCAGAGGGTTGCGAAGTTGCACCAGCCATTGATTCTCTTTCATGACAAAGGTTTTTCAATGTAATGGGTCCACATGCCAGGTGTGCTTAGTTAGCATTTTCTCATTGGTCCACGTATTAATGACTCAGAATATTGTCAGTGGGGCCGATGATTTGGAGGTTCAGTGGTTCTGACAGTGGCAGAGCATCGACGACCAGCGTATGATCTTAAGGGTTATTTCTGACACATGAGGCTATAAGACTAGCCATTGATTCTTTTCTGTGTCAGAGATCTGTCAGAGTAGTATAAAAAGGTTGATCCAACGATTGTCATAAGATCTGATAGAATATGTCAGAGGCTTGTAGTTTTACGATAACTGTTGATTCTTCTTCATGATGTAATCTTTTCTTTCAGCAGGTCCACTGCTATGTGTACATGATTTGGCAGTATCTGATTGGTCCACGGGTGAATGACTGGATATGTTGTCAGTGGGCCTGAATCTTTCGGGGGGGGGGGGGGGGGGGCTGACAGTGTGGCAAGATCTATGGTTTGTCACTTGATCGCATGGAACCTTTCCAGGCCATGCGATCATGCGACCACCATCTGATTTATAGGCTTATAGAGTGTGGGTCCTTTGTCAGTGATGACGGGACAGTTTTAGCGAATGATGTGGTGACAGGTGGCGCAATGTAGGCCCAAGTGGAGGTCTAAAATTTGGCAGTCCTGACAAATAAGGTTAGCGGCCTGATGAATTTCAATGCTTTTCGCTCGTTCATGAAATGAGATGGCGGTACTTTAAATTGACTGGTGATTCAGCGAATGTGTATTCACGTAATCGCCAAACTATTTGGCAGATGGATAATGTTCTTTGTGAACTGGTGAAAAGACCTTTTGTCGCCAGTTCGCTAAGTAAGGGACCGGGGTTAAATGTTTTCCTCTAGTCACCGGTTCGCGAGGTTAAGCGGTGAGTTAGTGATTTCACTTTGCAAATATGAAAAAGCTTTTGTCGCATGGTTGCCAAATGTAACTAGGATTCCTATATGGTTAAGTCGTGAAAAACCCATGAAATATCAAGATCGGACGGTCACGACTTAAAGTTGATCTCAGTTTGAATATTGACCACCGATTTGCTGCTAGAACCATGAAAGTAACCGTTGCAGTTCAAATTCAAATTTGCGGAGGGTTTCCAACGATAGAAAGGACCAGAATTTATGGTTTTTACGATGGGATTTGATGAAGTTGTTGTGCCGACTGCTGCAGAGTGGTCCAGAGGGTTTGATGATTGATTGCAGATGCTTGTACCATCTTAAAATGAACATAGGTAAAGCTTGAGGTGTGTTGCAGGTGTATAATTAGACTGAAAAGGCATGGTGTTTGCATGATCTTCGATGCAAATCAGAGGATTTTCATTGATGAAGATCAATTTTGGGTCTGTTTGTCCAGGTTGCTTGGTTTTCTCCCCTGGAACTAATTGCTGATTGATATTGGTTGGTTTAGTGGGTGAAACCCTAACCCTAGCTATCTGAAGCTTGTTGCATCCTGAATTCTCTGAGGATCCCAAGATAGCTAGTGGTATAAGTAGTAAGAGTTATGATTTTGTAAGGGTTCCAAAAAACTTTTTTGGGTCTCCTAGCTTTTTGGTTTTCCAATCTTTTTGGTTCCTGGTTCTAGTCTTTGGCAATCCAAGGGATTCTATTCTCTAGTTCCATATTCTTGATGGTTGAATGCTGATAATACAAACTTTGTAGAGCAGATTATTGATCCTATGATTTTGAGTAAAGAGTTTACTTGTATGTATTGATACACTTCCATGAAATACAATACAATTTCTACCTTGGTTCTTTTATTGTCTCTTTGCTTTGTGTTTATTCTTGTATGTCTCTACTTGTAAAGCATCTAGAACATACTAGTTGTAAGGCAGCTATCTAATTGTTGTATGAGTTTCTTTCAAGGAAATAATTAAATCCTTATGTGCAGTTTCAGAGAATGAATACATCTGTGGAGGATCTTGATGATAGCAAACCTAGATTGAGAAGATAGTTTGTAAGGCATTCTATCCAAATTGTATGTGGTTTGTAATGCATATCACTGTATTTCCTAGAAATTCCTCTATTGATTTATGTTAGACTCTTTGCCCAAAGGATTAGGCACTAATCTGATCTTTGTCATTCAAACACCTTTCAGTCATCAAACACAAATTTCATCATTACCATTACACATTTTCATTTCATGTTCATGCACCAAAGGAGATAGGACTATCCTTGATGTTTTACAGTCCATAGTTGCTGATTCCTTGAAGAGTGAATCAAAGGTTAGCCTTCCTTGAGTTTTACTCATAAAAAGAAGGACTCATCACCCTTATGCCATTGTTCATGTTATCGTACTAGGAGTTTCATTAGCCACATTCTGCAACAGGTTGTTCTCAGCTGTCTTCAAAATTATCTTCCATAGAAGTATCTCTAATGAACTCAATGGCATGACAATGAAGACCTAATCCACCATTCCATAGTTTACTTGAAAGATAGTAACCTATTTGTAGGCAATACCCACTTGAGTCCTATGGAGCTCAAAGCAGAAGGGGGATCTTATCCAATCCTCATCAATTAGGCTTTTCTTGCAAACTTGGAAACCTATTTACTGAGAATCAAGCCAATATCCTTGCCAAGTTTGACCCACAAGAAAAATCCCTAACAAGATCCACCTTTAGTGCTCTTATCACATTATCATCCTCTCATTATTGCACATGTTTCACATACTTTGATGGACAATGGAGGATGATCCGCCTTTGGTGGACATGTGATTCCACCTAGTGTGGTTGACAGCTTATCATCTCCTTATCATGTAGTCTTATTGCATTGCCTATATATTTAGGCACTCCTACTTTGTATTTATTCATTCTATTTGATTATTGATCATCATTGAATCCAATTATTTGAGGATTATATCATTTTGTCTCTCTTGTTGTGCTATATATTGAGCTTCTAGATCTTGACATTTTATTCTTTGCCTTAGGCAAATTCTTACATGGTATTAGAGCCATTTAAGATTTCATTGCATAGCCATTGGAGAACTCTTTGATTCAACTTTTGGAGGGTCATGATTCATATTTAGAGGTGTAATAGCTTATGGGAGCATCTAGAGAAAGATCTGACCTCACCATTATGTTTGGGTGGCCATTTCCATGAATTTTGACTATAAATTTACTTACGTTGGGCAAAAGTAAAATCTGAGGCAAATTTTTTTTTGCAAACTGGACTTGGACAATCTGATCTACAATTAGATGGTACTGATCCAAATTTTTTTTTCAAAAAATTGAGATTTTTTCATATTTGGATCTATAATTATTTTACTGTATATATGATTTTTTTTGGAAAAATTTGAGGTTTTTTGTGGGGTACCCCAACCTAGATTTTATTAGATCTGTATCAGTCTATAGAAATAGGTCAACAGGGTGGTACACAAACACAGGTCAATATCCTAAGCAAATTGGGCAGTCAGACCTTGACCCGCCCCTACAATTTTCTCCACGACAGAGTACAAGATCAGTACATAGAAGGACTTTCACAACCCAACCCGCTAACACATAAACTCCATTCCCACCGTTCAAAAATCAAGCGACCCAGAACATTTGGTGATTGATCACCGGTATTGTAGTTGATGGATCCAGATTTTAAACAACTCAGGAGTCTCCCGCCTTGGGAATCTATGATTAAAATCACAACCGACCCACCACCTTGCACTCCACTGATGGCTAAAACCACCGCTTCACTTGACAACTAACCTCTCCATGCAGGTAGTCCACACAAATTCCACATGGCCCCTACGCGGCTTCCACGTGGCCCCAATATCAAGATTCCATGCAAAAAGGTTGGGCCCACAACACTGTGTAACATGGACAAGACACGCATCATAGCCACCAAATCCAGACATGACATGTGGCAACTTCACCGCAAGCAATCCAATAATTTTGTAATTTTTTTTTGCATTTTCATAGAAAATTCTATGATTAAATTTGACGGTTGTCCAGCCGTCACATGGGCCATTTTCCTTTTTGCATTGAGGGTCATTTAATCATCAAATTTAACCCCGTGCTTGCTATTACTATAATTGATGGTGATGATGATGAAGACCGATTATGATCTGAGGTATACAATTTTGTAGAATGATTAGATCTGTTATTATCTTGTCATTGATGTCAAACAATTGATATCTGATTTATATTGTGTTGCCATATCATTCAGAGTATGATATAAGTTGAATGAGTTAAGAAGAAGAAGTGAAATGTTGTGAAGATGAACTTAAATGGGCAACTGATATAGATCAGACTATGGTAAGGTTGTATTGATATATTAATTATTTTCTACCAAATATTTGATTATATAAAGTTGGTAAAGAAGATTAGTCAAGTCGGTAAGCAAAATAGTTTTGTTACCGAGCAAGAAAAGTCATTCAGTAAAAGGAAAGAAAGTTTCAGTAAAGACAAAGGAACTCAAGACACCAAGAAAAAGGTTTTAGTCATTGAGTGAAGTTAACCAAAATTTAGAGTTAACCACCGAGCAAGGAACATAAATTAAATACAAGGATCATAATGATATTTAATGTTGAGCTATGATGAGTTGGAAGATTCTGATGACGAGGAAGAGTTAGTTGGAGAGATCTACGACCAAGAAAATTCAAGGTGATGATCTATGGTATAGATCTAAGTGACAAAAAGAGAAGGAACAAGTTCCAAGAAAGTTTAAGTTCCAAGGTGATGATAAAACATTTTACCATGATCCAACTTTATTGAATTAGTGTATGAAATTAATTGGATGACTGAGATTAATCAAAGGAAAATGTAATAAAGGAGATTAAGAGGCAAAGCAAAGTCTACATAAATGATGAATTTGTATGAACAAATGTCTGGCAAGTTGAAGGGTTGATAAGTCACCGACTGATGCAGTGAAGAAGGAAAAGGTGAATTCTGAATCATAGCAGAACTTGATGAAGTGTTGAAGCTAGTGGAAAGTGAAGGATTGAAGTGAAGATAAAGAGCGCACAAGGGATCTGACTATGCAAAGGATAGTTACTGATTTACTAGTAAATTTATTCACTATTTCTTATTAACATTTGTAACATAAAAATATCTTAACCGAGTGGACCTAACAATCTTATTTGTAAATCCTTGGAAAAAGTAACATTCTAAAGAGTGTTTGAAGACCTTTAACCAGGCCACTCCTAACAAATCTGAGACAAATCCCTTAACTGGGTCACATTTAACAATGTGTATTGTAATATTTAACCAGATTGGTTTTTAACCAAGCTCACTTCATAAGAGAGAATTATTTAGTGGGTGACAATTCCTAGAGTGGATTTTCCCAAATTGGGTTTCCACGTTAAATATTGGTGTTATGTGTTGAATGATTATTGTGAATGTTATTGCTGATTCATAAAGTTAATTTACTATTAATGTTTAGTATTGAAGTGTGTCTGACCGAGTTGAATCAGAGAAAGATTTTGAGGTATAGAGAATCAAACATTACTGATTCACCCCCCTCTTCATAATCCAACAATTGGTATCAGAGTTAAGTACTGTAAAGGGATAAGTTTGAAAGACTTGAGTAAAAGATCTGAAGATGTATAGGATAGAAGTATCTAAGCTGAAGAAGGAAAGCTTCTCTACATGGAAAAGTAGGATGAGGTTATACCTATGTGGAATTGGATATTTTCACTCAATATTTTGGATAATGACTACACTCCACCACCTCCTGAACCCATGACAGTTGATTAGATGAAAGAAAAGAAGAAACACAACTTGATAATGATTGAAATTGCTTCCTCCCTGACCGATGCTGAGTTCAATGATGTTAAGGACTGTATTATTGCAAAAGAGATGTGGGATAAGCTTACACTTTTTTATGGAGGTGATCTGCATGTACAAAAAGATAAGGTTGATAGTCTAAGAGGAAAATTTGATGAGATGAGAATGAAGGATGAAGAGAACATTTCTCAATATAGTTTCATAATTAAGGAAGTAGTTAGTTCCATTAGAGGTGCTGGTGGAACATTAACTAGAGAAGAAGTGGTAAGTAAAATTCTAAGAACTCTTTCATCCAAGTATGCTATTTGAGTATCTTCTATTAAGGAAAAAAGATCCAGACCGAATAACACTGTTACTATTGATGCATTAATCAATAAGATGACTGCATTTGAACTTAGTAATTATGATAATAGTGTACCGACTATTGAAACAAATTTCAAATCATCTTTAAGAATTGGAACTTCAAGAAGAGAAAGAGAGAATCACAATAGTTTATGTGGAAGTGACTATGACAATATCCTAACCAAAGAGAAAGAACAAGAAGAGTTGGACACACTAATGGCAAAGAGACTATCGAGAGGAAAAGGAAAGTATAAAGGTAAATTGCCTTTGAAATATTTTAATTGCAACAAGATTGGTCACATTGCATCTAGATGTCTTGATAATGACATGAATGATAAAAGTGATAAGAAGGAGAACCAATACCAAATGTTTAGAGATTTCAAGGACAAAGGAAATAAGTCATGTTACCTAGCTGAGGAAGGAGTAACTGGTGATGAATCTAATGACACAAAAGAAAATGTGGAATTTGTCTATGTTGCTATGAAGGATGATTCAAAAGAAGAGAGGTATCAAGATGAAAAAGCCCTTATTTTTCATGTTAGAAAAACTAACCCATGGATAATTGATAGTGGTTGTTCACATCATATGACTGGTGACATTGATAAGTTTGAGAACCTAGAAGAGTATGATGGAGGATTTGTTAGATTTGGAAATGATGCTCCATGTTTTGTAAAAGGAAGAGGATCCATTATACTAAATGAAAAGATCATATGTGATGATGCTTATTGGGTTCAAGGACTAAACTATAATTTTTTGAGTGTTGCAAAATTGAACAACACTGGTCACTGAATGGAATTTCAAAACATAAAAGTGAAGATCTATGGTGCTGATGGAGATTTGATTGGAACCAATGAATAATATAAAGGTAATCTATTGTACCTTGACACTGCTACAAAGAGTTGTTTGTTTGTTAAAGTTGAGGATGTATGGCTATGGCACAAAAGACTATGTCATGCAAATTTTGACAACTTGACTAAGGTGAGAAAAAAAATAGAGTCAGAGGTCTACCAAAATTAAGAAAACCTCATAAAGTGATGTGTAAGGAATATTAGATTGACAAGATGACAAAATCAAGTTTCTCAAGCAAGTCTTACTCATCTAATGGTATTTTGGAACTAGTTCATACTGACCTTTGTGGTCCTATGAGAATACAAAGTTATTATGGAGATTGATATTTCATTTTGTTTGTTGATGACTATTCAAGAATGATGTCGGTAATGTTTCTAAAAGAAAAGTCTGATGCATTCCAAATATTTAAATGGTATAAGGCTAGAGTTGAGAAAGAAACATGTAAGCAACTGAAATGTTTAAGATTAGATAGAGGAGGTGAATTTATCTCAGATGAATTTATTGTCTTCTATAATGAAAATGGAATCAAAAGACAAGTATCTATACTAAGGACTCCACAACAAAATGGTATAGCTGAAAGAAGGAACAAATCTATAGTTGATTGTGCTAGAACATTATTGATTGAAAAAGAGGTTGCACAAACATTCTAGAGAGAAGCCATTAGTACTTTTGTCTACACTCTCAATCAAGTACAATTGAAGAAAGGTACCAACAAAACCCCTTATGAACTCTAGTATGGGCATACATCGAATGTCAGTTAATTTAAATTTTTTGGAAGTAGGTGTTATATACTGAAAGATGCTACGAATGAAAAGTTTGATTCTAAAGGAGACAAAGGTATATTCCTAGGACATTCCTCAAAGAGAAAAGCTTATAAATGTTTGAATAAGGCTACTAACCAAATTGTAGAAAGTGCAAATGTGAGCATTGATGAATTTGCAAAAAGAAATGAAGAAGATATAAAAAAGGAACTAAAAGATTATCAAAGTTTTGTATATGTATAGGATGGAATTTATGGTACAGTTCTCGAGCTGCAACAAGAAGAAACCAAGGAGAAAGTTGACCCTTCATCGAGAGATGAAAATGTTGAAGAATAGTCTATCGAGCCAGTTTTAGCAAAATATGTGAGAAGACACCACTCACTAAGAAAAAATATTGGAGACAAGAATGCAGGAGTCATGACAAGAAGTAAGTTGAAAGATAATACATGTTTGATTTATGAATTTGAGCCAAGACTAGCCAAGGATGCACTTGGAAATGAAGATTGGGTTAATGTAATGAAAGAAGAGATTGATTAGATTGAAAAGAACAATACTTGGTAATTGGTACTGAGACCCAAGGACAAGAATGTAATTGGAACATAGTGGATTTTCAAGAATAAACTCAATGAGAATGAAGATTTGATCATAAATAAAGAAATTTTGGTCTGCAAAGGGTATGCACAAGAAGAAGGTATTGACTATGGTGAGACATTTGCCCCTGTTGCTAGATTAGAAGGTGTAAGAATATTAATTTTATATGCTGCCTATAAAGGATTAAAAGTTTATCAAATTGATGTTTTAAAAAAACAAAACAAAAGTGGGGTATCCACCATATTTTATTAATAATCTGATTCAATAACTCCCCCATGGAAGAACCAGTAAGAAACCTCAGGATCATAGTTATATACATACATATATACGAAGATAAATAATTACATGTGCAAATACATAAGATGCCCACCAGGCACTTAGTCATTTTAAAAAAATAGCCCATATACCGGGGATTTCCAGTTATATGCTATACACAAGTTGAACCACTTCTAGGTCAAACCAGATTTGGGAGATAAGTGTAGATGCCAAATTCAAAATAAACAAACACTTAAAGGTTTGACATAGATAGTATCCCAAAAAATTGATCAAAAAAGACACATCCAACCATTAAATGTCCATGCCATCTGAGATACTGACAGGAGTAGGGAGGCCTGTTGGAGGAGATGAGAGTCGAACAGGGGGCATCAAATCATCCACTAAGCAGAGCGAGTCATAGTCACCACAAGCAACCTCAGAGCCTTGAAGCAAGTGAGGAGCATCTCCCATCACCGAACCTGTAGGATGAGCATTAAGATCAGGGACCCATGTTGGAACTCTCAGGGCGTTACCACTGGAAGAGGGCTGGAGCACATTGCAAGCATGAGGTAATGGAGAATTTGGAAGCTCAAGAATATCCAATATAGCATTTACATGAGATTTGACTCAAGCCACCATGTGAAAACCCAACCTCTGACCCGAGATTCAAAGAGCATTTTCTGCAAATCTGGCATGTTGCATACAAAGAGAGCATTTGATGCTTTCATAGAGGAGGAAGCAGTCATGATATGTAAGTAGATCTTGATGAGAAAATAAACCACATTTTTAATGTTAGTTCTTGATGTTAAGTTTGCATTTTTAAATGGAATTCTTGAAGAAAAAGTTTACATTGAACAACCTGAAGGATTTGTTGAGAATTCTAACAAAAACATGGTATGAAAACTACACAAGGCACTATATGGCTTGAAGAAAACACCTCGAGCATGGTATGAAAGACTACAGTCATATTTAATAAAGATTGGATTTCAAAGGACAAGTGACAACAATAATTTGTATCTGAAATGTGATAGTACTGATAAGATTTTGATTGCTGAAATATTTGTTGATGACATTATATTTGGATGAAATGAGACAATGTCCATGATAGGAGAGATAAAATTCTTTATTGTACTACAAATTCAACAAGTTAAAGATGGGATCTACATAACATAGTCAAAGTATATCAAGGAGATCCTAAAGACATTCAATATGGAAGAGTCAAACCCGGTTGGTACACTGATGGCTACTGGTTGTAAATTGTTAAAGGAAGTAAATAAAACACTTTATCGATCAATTATTGGTAAGCTACAATATGTTGTACATAGTGTATGCACCCTAAAATGGTCGCCTAGACTTTGGGCATCCATTCTTCAATTTATCAATTTCCTGAATGAATGCCTTGCAATATTTTCAATTTAAATCAATTTCCTTGATCAAATCGTAATTAATTTAATTATTTTAATATTTCCTAAGGTTTGATCATATTATCCTAAGCCTCATTTAATTAAAAAAAAACTTCCCTTTTAATTAAATAAAATCATCTTATTAAAATAAAATTCCTCTTTTAATAAAATCCCCACTTAAATATCTCTTTGTGTTGAAAAAGGAAATAAAATAAATAAAAATCCCTTTTTCTCTCCACTTTGAATGCACATACTTTTAAGTGGTGGGCCTTTTTCATCCTTTTGCCTCTTAAAGAATCTTGAGCACATGGATCAACTAAGATTTAATCTCCACCATTGCTCATTTCTTTTTGCCTTTTAATCTTGACCGTTTGCTTTCCTTTAAAAGGAGCCATCTCCTTCTCATTTTCATATAGAAGATTTTTGTATTGTTATGCTGTAGGTTTGGAGAGTGCTTTTGGAGAAGATTCTTGAGCACTTGAGCTTGGATATTGAAACTTCTCTTTTCTTGTCTTCTTCTTTCATGCCCCATGGAAATCCATTTAGATTAATATTGCACTTGCATATTAGATTAGATTCATATTTCCTTTCATAGAATAATCTTGCATAAGCATTTCCTTTCATAGATTAGTTTTTTTTAATGCATTGTTATCATATAGAATAGCTTTCATTTTCATTTGCATGCATACTTGATGATCATGGAGACCAACATTCTTGCTTTTCCTCTTTGAATCTCTTGTTTTATGGTGTACTTGCATGGGCACAAACTAGGTCTAATTTGAGGGCCTCCATCATAAACCCTTGCGCTCCATGAATAGAGAGCTATGAGTCACCATTTGAGATGTCATTCTTGAGCAATCTTGGATTTAATGACTCATAAAAGTGTGACAACATTTTAGCACACATTTTTGGTGCACACCATGGGGTGGAAAATTGTATTTCTTGCCTCATATCATTTTATTTTATTTTTCTAATGATTTTTGTGTGTTGTTCGTACTTCTGTGTGTCTTTGTTATGGATCCTCATGTGAAGTTTCTCACCGTATCACATGAAGATTTTTTGGCATTAGCATTTCTACCCGCAACAAAGGCATTTTCTTGCACGGGCCTATGTACTTTCTTGCGCAGGCTTGTACTTTCTCACGCGGGTCTATGTACTTTCTCACGCGACACTGTGTACTATCTCACATGACATTTTGGGAATAGAGACTTGAAATTTGTAGATTTATTCTTGATTATTTGCTATTTTCTAACATTAATGGTTGCTGAGATTATTTCTCTGATCCTGATTGCTAAGGCAACATAGCATTGGATTGTAGATCTTTGGACCTAAGGTGAGTTGCTACAATCTCTATAACATTTGGATTTTTGGGCATAAAATAAATCTCTCATGTGTCTAGCTTGAGTGTTTATTGCTTTCATAGATCACACTTCAATTTTGGGCTCTAAAAAGAACATAGATTCACTTTCTTGCATATGTGTTTCACATAGTAATTAGGCCCTATGAACACTATTTGTGGCATTCTTGGGAGAGTGGGTTTCTTGCGAAGCTCTTCTTGATGATAGAACCCCTTGTAGGTAGGGAGGATATTGTTACTATCTCACGATCTTGCTTGGTTTAGTCCTCAACATTGATCGGTACATTCTCTCTTGGACCCACTTAGAGAGCTCGGTAGACATTGTTGTTGACATCATGAACCTTGGTGAGGTGGTTTCAATCTTAGCATGTCAATGAACTTGCTTGCTATGTTTGGGTGAAGTGAAGAGGCTAGAGGATTATTCTCTACTCCCTTTTTGGGTAGTACCAGAAACTCAGATCCCTGAATCTAAACCAAGTTCCCATGTGGTCCTTTTTGTGAGTCACCTTGTTAGAGAGGGTTAACCGTAGTGGAAATTCCCTTTATTGGGTCAACCACGTGGATGGAATCTCAAGTGGTAATAGCCATTTTCACCGTGGTAGCAACAATCACTATATAAATATCCTTGTGGAAGAAATCTCCACGGGTGTAGTTTCTTGTCAGGCTGTCAGATCTCCTTAGCATCTTTGATTGATTAAATTATTGAAATGTGTCAAAACCCTGATGCGCCTGGATTGGAGTTTTCCCTCTTGAGATTGCAAAATTTGCAGAGTCAAACCATTACTAAGAACCATAGTGCAACCAAATTTTTACTTTCTAGGACTATGTGCGTGATTGCAAAAACATTTTGAGAACATACACAAGTAGAATCTTTAAGGAGTAGCATACTAAGTCACTATTTGTTGTTCATGTGCAAGGTTGCTTTGCCCCTTGCTCATTGTTTGAAGACAATTTTTTGCTTGAACTCCTTGATTGCTGTCTTGCATGCTTGGTGGATGATAAAAATTAGTTGATGCATTTATTTGATCTTTTAAAATGAACAAAAACTGAGTTCCTGAGTTTAGAAACTTGCTGTCAAGCGGCCTGATCCTGTTTTGTCTCCTAGCTCTGTGCATATTATCACGCGAGCCTGACATTTTATTGCATGAGATTTCATTTTCTCACATGATCCCTAGCATTTCTTCACGGAAGACTGCATTCCCTCACATGAACTTGTCCCCTGGTCTGTCCGAACAGTGAGTTGATTCATGTTATTTTCAGTTTTCCTTGGTTGATCCAGATTATAGTAGGTCACTTACCCCACTATTAAAAGCTTGTTTGCACCTTGGGTTAATGTGTTTTGACCTCTTGAATTAGCAATCTTTGATTTCACAAGTGACCTTGCTTGGAATCGGTAGGTTAGAAATTGTCCTTGTTGAGAAGATCAACCTTTAGATTCTTTGATAACACACTTGGAGAGTTTTAGTAATCTCTTGTCCATTCAATTTCATCCAAATTCAATTCAATCAATTATAACTTGGGTAAATCATCCTCCTGATCCATATGTGCTAGGATACTTATCTATTTATTGGGCACCTCTTTGGTAGTGTTGGTTTATACCTCTTGAAAAAATTCTATCTTACCATCTCTCTTTTGGACAATTGAATGCTTTTACTATCCTAGTTTGGTACCAATGTTTCTTAGGGTTGTCTTATCACCTAGGATCCTTTCTTTCATGTTAGTTACAACAAGATATCAAGTGAATCAAGGAAAATGACCTCAAGTAGTCTTTGATTAATTACCCTTAGTTCAAACTCGTAAAAAATGTACGGGAAAAGAGCTCATCTTTGATCAATCTCCTAGGAATACTTCAAAAGTTTGGTTTGACTCCAAGAGCAACCATAGTGAGTTGAGTACATCCTTAGCACCTTCTCATTCATATATGGATATGAGTTACATGATGACTCAAAGAGAGAGGGAGGAAAGGGATAAAAGTCTTGACAACCTAAACATAGAGACACCATTGTGTTTGGCAGTTCTTCTAATGAAAATTGACCAATCTCACCCCTTATCTCACCCAGATATTTGGATGCACATCAAAGGGCTGAAAGAGATAAGAGGCAAGTCTCTCATGAAAAGAAATCACAACATGACAGTCAAGATGATGAACCTTATGATACTCATGTGAATGCAGCATATACAAATGACTTGTTTAAACATTCAAGACCAAGTTCACCGCTTCAAACAACTTCAAGATATACAAGTGAAAGACTCAAAAGAATTGATCATGAAAAGAGAGCCTTCCTAGATGAACAGGCTGTAAAGGAAGAGAAACTTAGACTCCTAGAGTCGAAAAGACAAGACTTATTGGAGATAGAAAGGAAAGCCGCAAAAGAAGAGAAGGATAGGCTTTTGGCTCAACAACTTAATGATCGATACACCAACATGTGTGTTGGTGGTGGAAACAAATCTCCTCCACCCACTCCTCCTAAAAATCCATGAAGTGGAAGATACTCAAGAACACCTTCATGATCTCCTCACCCTAGAGGAAGAACGTCTCCACAACATGAACATTATAGGAGACCAACACCTCCTAGGAACTTAAGACAACCTTCTCAACATGCTCACCATGGTTCACAATATGGGAGTGGTAGTTCAAGCTTTGACCTCGACTCTCAAGATTTCATGAAAATGGAATAAGAACCACTCTTCCAATAGTATGTGGAGAGATATGTGGAGAAAAACAAAGATAAATTCCTAGAGAGTTTGATAAACAGGGTGCTAGAGTCCCCTACAACTTTGATGTGGACAAAAAGATCAAGAAGAAAGGTCCATCTCAGGAAGAAAAGATTAACCAACGCCAGAATATGATGGAAAAGATGTTGGCACCCAAGAGTTCCTTTTAACTTGACTCAATTTGTCCCAATCCTTTTGACAAGAGTGTCAGCATGATATATTTTCCTAGAAAGGTTGAAATCCCTCAATATGACAAGTATGATGGTAATGGAGATCCACATGATCATGTGTGTCAGTTTTATATTATGAGTTTTGAGTTTCATGAAGATGACTCCTACCTTATGAGATTGTTCCCAAGGAGTCTTAAAGGTCAAGCGATGGAATGGTTCACCTACATAACTCCCCTCATTAAGACTTTCAAAGAGCTCATCCATAGATTTGTTCAACACTTTGCATACAACCTTTCAAGATCTGTTACCATGTTGGACTTAAAAATTTAAAGCAAAATCAAGGGGAATCCTTTGTCACTTTCTTACAAAGATGGAGATGACAATGCTCTCGCTAATCTAGGACCATTCCAGAAGATGAGAAGATTGACATCCTTATTAGCAACTTGGTTCTCGAAATGTGGTATGAAGTTAGGAAGATGGTCTTTGATTCCTTTGATACCATGGTTGAAACCGCATGTAGAATTGAGGATGTTTTGAAAGAACAAGGAATTTTGGCCAACAACAAAAATAACAACAATGGTCAAAATAACAACTCTAGTAAGGACAAAGGGAAAAAATCACATTGGAATAAGAACAAACAAGGGGTTAATGATGGAGTTGTGGATTCTTCTCAACCCAAGGATCAAGTTTTTCTTCACTTGTATAGTGCTATTCAAGCCATGAAGCTCAATGCATCTGACCAAAAAGAGCATAAGCCAAGATACCAAGATAAGCCTAAGAAAGAGAGATGCCAGTTTTCAAAACTTGGTGATTCATATGAGGATGTCTTCAAAACACTCATTGCCAACAATCTTGTGCATCCTCAAGATCCTGCAAAGCATCATATACCTGATGTTAAGCCACATTGGTGGGATGAGAAAGCCTTTTGCAAGTTTCATAATGGTGTTGGGCATGATATTGAACACTTTTGGAAACTTAAACATATCATCCAAGATCTCATTAAGAGTGGAAAACTTGAGATAGATGGATTGAACACCAATGTTGATCATAAGGCTTTCAAACAATCTTTGCCCAAGTATGAGAAGGGGGAAACCTCTAAACCTAAGAATGGAAAGGCTGAGATCAATTACACTTACACAACTGTGGAGAATGTTGTCAACATGCTTGAAGTTGTAGAGGGAAATGTCAACATGATGAGAAATAAAGATCCCTATGGTTATGATCTAGACAGGGACTCTCCTCCTATCTTTGATAAAGAACCCATTGTGGTGCTAAGGGGTCCCAACTCTAGAATGTCATCCCAAGCTCTCAATGTTGTCACATAAAGTCAAGGTCCCATTGTCATTAGAGGACCCAACTCAAGTCAACCCAATAAACTAAAGAAAGTGTCATCCAAGAATGTCACCTCAAAACTAGTGGTGAATCCTAGGTTGATCTATAATCTTGTCGATCAGTTGCAAAGAACCCCAGCTCAGGTTTCAATCTTTGAGCTCTTAGAGTTGTCCCCAAGACACAAGCAAGTCCTTGAGGATGCTTTGCACGTAGTGAATGTCCCTAACAACTTAGATGTTGATCAATTCTAGAACATGGTTAACCATATTACCAGCCCTCATTACCTAACCTTTTTCAAGGATGATGACAAAGCTTTGAGCCACCCACACAATCTTGCCCTTCATATTGACATCATGATCCACAAAACCCATGTTAGGCATGTGTTGATAGATGGGGGTGCTAGGCTTAATATTTGTTCATTGAGTCTTTTAAAGACATTGGGTTATTTTGAACAAGTCATAGATACCAGAAAGAAGATCACAATCAAAGCCTATGATGAGGTAGAAAGAAGTTCCAAAGGATTGGCCATCCTTCCTATTAGAATTGACCCTATTGAGAAGGATGTTTTGTTTCAAATTGTTGATGCTAGTCCTTTGGCATACAACATATTACTTGGTAGACCATGGATTCATGATATGCAAGTAGTGCCATTTACTTATCATCAGTGTGTTAAGTTCCCCTAAAATGGAGTGGAAATTTGTATACCTGGGGATAACACATTATCTGTTAACTCAATTTCAACAAGTGCTCATGTTCCCCTCAATAGAGAAGTAGAAGATTTCAATGCGACCTTAGTAGAATGTAAAGACAAGCTTAAGTCAGTAGACCTTGGCATGGGAGGGTATCAACTCAACTCCCTCATAAAGCTTCTAGTTTCACCTAGGTCTTATGGAAAAACTTCACAGGAAATGAGACCTTCCTCTTCATCTATGACCTTATTTGGCACATTTGTAGAGTCCTCAGTGCCTATTCAAGATGAGAAAGAAGAGGTGGCTGTTAAAGACTAGATTTATAGAGAAGAAAAATACATGCATAATGAGAACTTCTCTCCCTCTCCTAAGGCATATGGAAGAGGGTAAAATTATGTCAAACATATGGGCTATCCTAGACATGGCCCTCTTAGTCACAAATTGGATGCTAGAGCTGAACCTCTTAATCATGCTCTTTTTGGACATAGGTCTAAGAAGACGGTTGGCCTAGGATTTGCGAATCATAACAAGAACACTGCTCCTATCCTTGATGAGTCAGATAGTGAAGATGAACTGGAATACATACCTAATTTGACAAATAAGAAAGATATGTGTGATGATTGTGTCCCTTCCACTAATCTCCTTTGGGGAGATTTAGATAGTCTAGTTACTCATGCGACATTTGCAAACTTAGAACGAGATGAATCAGATGTAGAAGATCCCATCAGAGAATGTCAATGAAAGAATATTGTTCATTTGATGGAGAGAAATGTTACCCTTGATGACATTGGAGCTTCCACATCAAGATATCCCAAATCTTCATGGTGTAAACATCCTAGCCGAGATTTAGAAATAGATTCACATGAGTATGAATGGGACTCTCTCTCAGATCCTTCTATAGTTGACATGGATGTTGATGTCATCCAAACTTATAGTTCTCAATGTAAGGTAGCTGACAAGTCACATGTAGGATTAGAGGATTTGAACCCACATGTTGCCTTAGTGGATGATTCTTCTGTTATTAGGACAAATCTTGATTTGGTTAGCTTAGAAGGATACTTGACGAACTTTGACTCTTCAGTCATCAGAGATGATATCATTCACATTCATAACCTTGAACCAATCATTGAATTACCTCTTGATTATCCTAACCTCATTGATTGGTCCCAACACTATCAAGAACCTGAGCTCTTAACATTTCAAAATGACTATGAGATAACCTATTACTTCAATGCCATTGAACCTATAGTCTCTTCCACCTGTGAACCGACTACTAGCATGACAAAGCCAGACATCAAGTACCTTAGTCACAAAATAAAAAGAAAAGAAAAAAAGAAAAAGAGTTCTGATGGCGAAAACCACTGTGTGGCGGTGTTAGAACCAAAAAGAGTAAAAATAAATTTTGTATCCAAGGGTAAAACCTCTCTGAGGCACCTAAGGATGAGATACTTGATCATCTCCCTAGTTACTTTCAAGATAGATCTTTAGTGCTTATTGAGCCAACACAAGCAGTCAATTTGGGTATGGATGAGGCTCTTGAGATAGTACACTTGGCTTAGTCTTTGTCACCACAAGAAAAGGAAGCCTACACTAAGTTCTTACAGAAAAAGAAGATCAACTTTGCTTGGACTTATTCAGATATGCCAGGGTTGGACACTAATCTTATCATGCATCACTTGTCCATAGCTCTAGGTGTCAAACCAGTCAAATTAAAATTGAGAAAGATGCATCCTCACATAGCTCTTCTAGTCAAAGTAGAATTAGAGAAAATCCTTGGTGTAGGATTCATAAGAGCTATTGACTATGCTAAATGGATATAAAACATTTTACTAGTTTCCAAACATGACAAATCCATTCAAATTTGTACAAATTTCAAAGATGTCAATAGAGCATGCCCAAAGGATGATTTTCCACTCCCCAATATAGACATGATAGTGGACATGATTGTAGGTTATGAGATTTATTCCTTGATGGATAGTTTTTTTGGATACAATCAGATTAAGATAGCTCTTGAAGATCAAGAAAAGACTGCATTCACTTGTGCATGGGGTACCTATTGTTGAAACGTTATGCCTTTTGGATTAAAGAATGTAGGAGCCACCTATCAACAAGCTATGACAACCATTTTTCATGACATGATGCATAAAAATAGGG
Organism: Chamaecyparis obtusa; assembly: GCA_027943335.1. Classification (NCBI taxonomy): domain Eukaryota; kingdom Viridiplantae; phylum Streptophyta; class Pinopsida; order Cupressales; family Cupressaceae; genus Chamaecyparis; species Chamaecyparis obtusa. The sequence goes on from BSBK01001433.1 coordinate 723,290, forward strand.
AAGATTATGTGGATGACACCTTGGCCAAGTCTAAGAGAAGAGACACACACTTAGATGATTTAGAAGTCATTCTAGATCACATGGAACAATTTCAATTAAGGTTAAATCCTAAGTGTGCATTTGGTGTCACCTCTGGAAAAATTCTAGGATTCATCATTTCAGCAAAAGGAATAGAAGTAGACCCTGAAAAAGTCCAAGCAATCATAGATATGCCACCTCCTAGAAATATTAGTCAAATGAGGAGTCTTCAAGGACATCTTCAATCTATAAGGAGGTTCATTTCACAATTGGTAGATAGAGCTCAACCTTTCAAAAAGAACTTACACAAGGGAGTCAAATGTGTTTGGAATGAGGATTGTCAAAAGAGCATAGATCAAATCAAGACATACTTGGTGAATCCTCCTATTTTAATGCCTCCTATCCCAGTGAAACCACTTATTCTATATGTTTTAGCAACATAATCTTCCTTGGGGGCATTACTAGCTCAACTTGATGAACATGGGAAAGAAAGAGCAATATACTACATTAGTTGTACTCTTGTTTCATATGAGGTTAATTACACCAGCATTGAGAAAGCTTGCCTTGCAGTTGTGTTTGCTTCCCAAAAGTTGTGACATTATATGCTTGCGCACACAATACACCTCATAGCAAAAATTGATCCCTTCAAGTATTTACTCGGTAAGGCTGCCCTCACAGGTAGACTTGCTAAATGGATGATGATCCTTTTAGAATTTGACATAGAGTACATTGAACGTAAAGCAATCAAAGGACAAGCAATAGCAGATCAATTGGTTGATTTCCCAATTCAAGATAGTGCACCTATTCAAGTTGACTTCCTAGATGAGCACCTTATGTATATGACTGAAAGAACATGAAAGATGTTCTTTGATGGATCTTTTATGAAAAATGGTTCCGGAGCTAGTGTTTTGTTTGTTTCTCCTTATGGGTACACAATTCCTAAGTCTTACAAGTTATTATTCCCAATACAAACAACATGGTTGAGTATGAAGCTTTAACAAATGGACTTAAAATGGCCATAGAATGGAGAATTATAGAGTTACACATCTATGGGGATTCACAGCTAATAATCAACCAAGTCAATGAAGAATATCAAACAAAAGATGAGAAACTGGTACCTTACAAGAAAATGGTTGATTCCTTGAAATGATACTTCACATTTGTCACATTTCAACAAATCCCTAAAGCAGAAAACAAAGTAGCTGATTCTATGGCCACACTTGCTTCACTCCTTTAGTTAGAGAAACATGAATCCATATTTGAATTCCTGGTGGAAGAACTACATCACCCTATCTATGACTCCCAAGAAAGCCATGTTATTTGTAGCCTTGTTGGTCATGAGTCATCCCGTTATGGTGCCATTTACTCATACCTTCGTGATGGCATTATCCCTGAAGCCTTTAACTGATCTAAATGTAGAAATCTCACCCAAAATGCCTCTTGCCATACCCTTATCTTTGGTGATTTTTATAGGAGGGGTCTAGATGGAACACTTCTTAGATGCTTAGAAAAGGAAGAATCCAATCAAGCGTTAGTTGACATTCACAAGGGCATCTGTGGGGGACATTCCAATGGTCTTGCCATGGCCTGAAGGTTGCTTAGGGTGGGGTACTATTGGCCTACGATGCAGATTGATGTAGTAGCTTTTGCAAAATCATGTAAAAAGTGTCAAAAACATGGTAACCTGATACATGCTCTAGGCAGGGAGCTCATTCCTTCTATATCTCATTGGCCATTTTAGCCCTGGGCCTTTGATCTTGTTGGGAAGATTCATCCCAACTCATCAGGTGGACACAAGTTTATTATCACTGCTATTGATTACTTCACCAAATGGGTAGAAGCTGTCCCACTTTTTGTTGCCTCAAGCAAGACAGTCTCTCTATTCATTCTGAACCATATCATCTGTCGATATGGAGTGCCTTTTGAGATTATCATTGACAATGGAGGTCAGTTCAAAAATAAGGACCTTAAACAACTCTGCAAGAAATTCAAGATTAAACAACATTGGTCCTCCATTTACTTCCCGCAAGGAAATGGTCAAGCAGAGGCATCAAACAAAACCATTCTTAAAATCCTACATAGAACAGTTTATAAGAATGGTAGAGATTGGCATTTACAGATAAATCCAACTTTATGGGCCTATAGAATGAGTATTCGTACTCCTACCGGGGCTACTCCTTTTTCCCTTACATATGGTGCTGAAGTAGTGTTACCTTTGGAGGTTGAGATTCCTTCACTTATAGTTTCTCTCAAAGGTCTAGTTACAGATGAAGACTACCGTGCCATGAGACTTCAAGAGTTAGAACTTCTAGATGAGAAATGTCGAGCATCATTTGACCATATGAGGGTTTATCAAAAGTGCATCTCCAAAGCCTTCAACAAAAAGGTTTGCCCTAGAGAATTCCAAGTGAGAGATCTTGTCCTATGTGAAAATCCTAAGAACCAACAACATAGAGATCAAAAGGGCAAATTTGAACCTAATTGGCTTGGACCTTACATCATTATAGTAGCTTTTGGGATAGGTGCTTATTTATTATTTACTGAAGAGGGAGAGCAGCTCCCTGATCCTATCAATGTCTTGCACTTGAAGAAGTTCTATCCATGATGCCCATTCTGTCTAGGGGCATCCTTTGTACATACTTATTGATCCTAAAAAAAATCCAAAAAAATGATATATTGTCAAAAATTCTAAAAAATTGAAAATGTCCTAAAAAAATTATCATCTTAGTGAAAACCTAGCAATAGGCGCTTTGATGTATCTCAAAAAAATTATAATACAAAAAAAATAAAAAAAATTCAAAAAATAAAAAAAAATAGAAAAAATTGCCTTGGTGAAAACCTGGAAACAGACGCCTTGGTAGCAAAAATATAATTTTTTTTAATAAAAAGTCCTGAAAAAAAAGAGAAAAAAAAAAGAAAAAATTTGCAATAAAATCCAAGTGGTGAAAACCTAGAAATGGGCACTACTTGAGGCCTTTGCACCCTTGTTTCTCAGCACGCGTCATCGACACTTAGTCTTTCTCCATCATGCCTTGTCCTTGTTGCCTTGGTTTGGAATTGGTCTTTGTCTTTGTCTAGGGGGCATAACTGTGTTAGCTTTGGTCTTTTGGATGCGTTAGTCTTTAGGACGCTTTGCAAACTATGTTTTTCAACACAACCCCTGATATCGAGTGTTTTTCAACACTTATCAGTTTGGTCTTACCTAGTTTTGTCATGTGATCTTACCTACTTGCAAGCATTCGATCCTTATCCTCAAAACTCAGTATCAGTTAACACACTTAAATTTTTAAACACAACACTTAATGCTTGAGCTCTGTCATAATCTTTTCTTTGTGTGCTGACTGTTATTGATTTTCGTTGAGTGTCCTTGTCTAATAAGTCTCTTCGGGATGCATAGCTAGAGGACTTGGGGCATGGGGCATGTTTTTTTTTGCTTTCTGCTTGTGGGTGTTGGCTTGAAGCTCTTGAGTGTCTCTTGTTGTCTCCTTGAAACACTTGAGAGATTTGAGACATCATCCTTGATTGTTTTTGCACAACCGTTCTTATGGTCATCCCGACATCTATGCCTTGATATGAGAGTGGTTTTGCTACATTAAATTGGGTAAGCTAACATGGAGGTCATCTTGACCTTTATGTCTTTGATGCTTATGTTAGAATCTTTCCACATTCCAATCCAAATAAATCACATTCACATCTTCATAGTTGCGCTTGTGACTAGTGATGATTGTGTGATTTTCCGATGGCCGTTAATAATGGTCCAATGATGAAAATAAGTTCCTTAACATTCCCTAATGAATGATGAACACAAAATCCTATGTTATAATTGCTCTATTGCAAGTACACCTTTGCATTTTCATGTAGCTTGCATTATTAGACTTCATGTTAATTTGCATTTTTAGGCTGCATTAGGAGTTTGAGAGGGTTTTCCTTCATCTTTATTTTGGACTTTTAATCAACTGTGGTCACATTTTGATCTTCATTTCCTTATCTTCTTTCGTGATCTCAATAAAAATTTCCCATCTCAAACAGTTGATTAATTTTGAGGCATTCTCTTTCTTGAAGCAAATTCTCTTCCTTCTCTTCATTTCTTTCCACCTCTTCCAAACTTCTATCTTCCATTCACTTTCACCCCACTTCTTTTCCTCTAATTCAACCTTGGGGCATAATCTTTCTTGCTTAATGATCTACCTTGGTTCTGTGATCCTTATATCTTTCATCTTACATCAAGAACCTTATCTTTAGTTCGATTTGATCAAATTTATCAATTTACTATTTCTCCTCTATCTCATTTCGATTTCGATCACGAGGGGGCAATACCTATCAAACTTTAATCCTTGATTCAACTTTATCAATCCTATCAATTGCTTCGCTTGGGGCAACCTTGCTTGAGACTTGACAATTACCTATTTACAGGGGTGTTGGCCTTGTCTTTTTCAATCAGCTTATCTTTGTCCTGATGTGTTCCCGTTCGTCAATCACATGTTTGGGTTGTTTTGTGATCCCAAATTGATGTCGCATTTCAACTTCATTCTTTGACTACATGTGTTCCTGTGAAGATCACACATTAGTCAAAGAGGGGCAAATGTATGCACCCTAAAATGGTCACCTAGACTTTGGGCCCCCATTCTTCAATTTATCAATTTCCTGAATCAATGCCTTGCAATATTTTCAATTTAAATCAATTTCCTTGATCAAATCGTAATTAATTTAATTATTTTAATATTTCCTAAGGTTTGATCATTTTATCCTAAGCCTCATTTAATTAAAAAGAAAACTTCCCTTTTAATTAAATAAAATCATCTTATTAAAATAAAATTCCTCTTTTAATAAAATCCCCACTTAAATATCTCTTTGTGTTGAAAAAAGAAATAAAATAAATAATAAATAAATAAAAATCTCTTTTTCTCTCCACTTTGAATGCACATACTTTTAAGTGGTGGGCCTTTTTCATCCTTTTGCCTCTTAAAGAATCTTGAGCACATGGATCAACTAAGATTTAATCTCCACCATTGCTCATTTCTTTTTGCCTCTTAATCTTGACCGTCCGCTTTCCTTTAAAAGGAGCCCTCTCCTTCTCATTTTCATATAGAAGATTTTTGTATTGTTATGCTACAGATTTGGAGAGCGATTTTGGAGAAGATTCTTGAGCACTTGAGCTTGGATATTGAAACTTCTCTTTTCTTGTCTTCTTCTTTCATGCCCCATGGCAATCCATTTAGATTAATATTGCACTTGCATATTAGATTAGATTCATATTTCCTTTCATAGAATAATCTTGCATAAGCATTTCCTTTCATAGATTAGTTTTTTTTAATGCATTGTTATCATATAGAATATTTCATTTTCATTTTCATGCATACTTGATGATCATGGAGACTAGCATTCTTTCTTTTCCTCTTTGAATCTCTCATTTTATGGTGTACTTGCATGGGCACAAACTAGGTCTAATTTGAGGGCCTCCATCATAAACCCTTACACTCCATAAATAGAGAGCTATGAGTCACCATTTGAGATCTCATTTCCTTAACAATCTTGTATTCAATGACTCATAGAAGTGTGGCAACATTTTAGCACACACATAGTAGGCATGATATTTCACATTTAGTTGATATTGTTGCTATATTTTTTGCCAATCCAAAGGAAACACACATGTTTGCAGTGGAAAGAATATTTAGATATCTGAAAGGGATTGAAGAATTTAGTATGCTATACACAAAAGGAGGAGATTCTGATCTTAAGGTGTATACTAATGCTGATTGGGCTAGAAACATTGATGATAGGAAAAAACAAGTGGTAGAGCTTTTTTTTTAGGAGAAATATTAGTGACATGGTTAAGCTAGAAACAAAGTTATATTGCATAGTCTACTGTTGAAGCTGAGTATGTTTATGTAGCTATGAATTGTTCAAACATAGTGTGGATCAAACAATTATTTGAAGGTATGCAAGAAGAGATTATTGATCCAATTACTATTTTCTATGGTAATACTAGTGCTATTAACATATCAAAGAATCCAATGATGCATTCAAAGACAAAGCACATTTCTATCAAGTATCATTACTTGAGAGAGAGAAAGTACAAGACAAGCATGTGATATTAGAGTATGTGAATTCAAAGGAGAAGATAGCTGATATATTTACCAAACCACTACCGAAGGATGCTTTTGAGTATCTTTGAGGTAAATTAGGGGTTCTTCCCCTATCCAATATTCACTAAGGCAAGATGCATGCTGCATCAATTCATATTTTCATTAGAATATCTATTTTGTGAGTTGATCCTAGTGTTCACTCTTTGGGTGAAGCTTAAAGTTGTGAAAGATGTTTATGTCTACAATGAGAAATTAGTACATTTGAGGTATGATTTACTACCTGAGAAAATTTTTCAGGAGTATGTGCCTTTGGAATTATTGTCAAAGAGGGAGATTATGTGAAGAAATTGTAAAGAGGGAGAATATTGCTAAAGATTTCTAAGAGAGAGAAGATCTATTGAAGGAGAAGATTGTTATTGTTAACTGATTGAAAGGTGAAGATAAAGATCAGAGGGAGTAAAGGACAAAGATAAGTCAATAAATGTTTCCATCATCAATTGACAGTGAGTGTTGCCATCAATGCCAAAGAGGGAGATTTTTACTATAACTGATGGTGATGATGATGAAGACCGATTATGATCAAAGGTATACAAGTTTGTAGAATGATTAGATCAGTTATTATCTTGTCATTGATGTCAAATAATTGATATCTGATTTTTATTGTGTTGCCATATCATTTAGAATATGACATAAGTTGAATGAGTTAAGAAGAAGAAGAAGTGAAATGTTGTGAAGATGAACTTAAATGGGCAACTAATATAGATCGGATAATGGTAAGGTTATGTTGATATAATTTTTTTTACCAAATATTTGATTATATCAAGTTGGTAAAGAAGATTAGTCAAGTCGGTAAGCAAAATAGTTTTGTTATTGAGCAAGAAAAGTCATTCGGTAAAAGGAAAGAAAGTTTTGGTAAAGACAAAGGAGCTCAAGACATCGAGCGGAAGGTTTTAGTCATCGAGAAAGGTTAACTGAAATTCAGAGTTAACCACTGAGCAAGGAACATAAATTAAATATAAGGATCATAATGAGATTTAATGTTGATCTATGATGAGCTGGAAGATCTTGATGATGAGGAAGAGGTAGATGGAGAGATCTACGATCAGGAAAATTCAAGGTGATGATCTATGGTATAGATCTTATTGACAAAAAGAGAAGGAACAAGTTCCAAGAAAGTTTAAGTTCTAAGGTGATGATAAAACATTTTACCAAGAACTAAATTCATTGAATTAGTGTATGAAATTAATTGGACGGTTGAGATTAATCAAAGGAAAATGTAATGAAGGAGATTAAGAAGCAAAAAAACTCTATATAAAGGATGAATTTGTATGAAAAAATGACTAGAAATTTGAAGGGTTGATAAGTCACCAACTGATGTAGTGAAGAAGGAAAAGGTGAATTTTGAGTCAAAGAGAAGAATCTGATGAAGTGTTGAAGCCAGTGGAAAGTGAAGTATTGAAGTGAAGACAAAGAGTGTACAAGGGATCTGATTATGTAAATGATAGTTGCTGATTTACTGGTCAATTTATTCATTGTTTCTTATTAATATTTGTAACAAAAAAGTCTCTTAATCGAGTGGACCTAACAGTCTTAGTTGTAAATCCTTGCAAAAGGTAATGTTCTAAAGAGTGTTTGAGGACCTTTAACTAGGCCACTCCTAATAGGGTGAAGATCCTAATAGATCTGAGGCAAATCCTTTAATTGGGTCACATTTAACAATGTGTACTATAATCTTTAACCAGATTGGCTTTTAACTAAGCTCACTTCATAAGAGTGAATTATTTAGTTGGTGACAATTCCCACAATGATTTTTCCCAAATTGGGTTTCCACGTTAAATATTGGTGTTATATGTGTTGAATGATTATTGTGAATGTTATTGCTGATTCATAAAGTTAATTTATTGTTAATGTTTAGTATTGAAGTGTTTCTGACTGAGTTGACACTGAGTTGAATCAGATAAAGTTTTTACAGTACAAAGAATCAAGGATTACTGATTCACCCCCCCTTTTTAATCCAACACTTGCATCATCATTTTATTGCATTAAAATTGACGGCCATTTGACCATCATTCTTGGGTGTTTTTGCACTTCTACGATGACCATTTGGATGTCAAATTTAAACTAGTATTTTGCTGACATTAGTGAGGTTTGAAAAATCTGTAGCACTCACCATTTGCTATTTTAAATTTGTAGTCCGACTTTGAGAGACCATAACTTGGTCATCCAGGCTCCAAATTGAGTGCATTTTTTTATATATTTTGGCTAAAATTAATTCTTGAAATTTTCAGTGCTGGTGTTATTTTCTTATTTTGGTGCACAAATTTGATAGAAATTGTAGATTTTGGTGACTATACCTGTTTGATCCCTATTTTCACAACTTCAGAGCCTTCATTCAAGCTCATAAAGACACATTTTTAGGTGCCACTTTTTTTGAAAGTGTATAATTTTCAAGTACTTTCTAGATTTTCTATTAGATTGTATCCTTATTTGGGAAAAAATATAACTTTTTAGATCCATGTCTTTTTTGGCCTCGTATGATCATTTTAATTCTCTTTTGACTTCATTGAGGTGGTTGTAAGCATCAAAATCAGAAGTCCACTTTGACCCATTTTGGCAAGTGGCTATTGTACACACACTATATATAAAGTGCCAAAAGCATCATTTGGGGGGGGGGGGGGGTGCGTCTTTGATTGAGTGAATTTTGGTGTGCTTGTGTCTTTTTTTCTCTTGTGCTCTTTCATTTTTGCATCAAGGGTTCACCTAGATTTCCATTGTTAACTTCACATAACTATGCTACATGGAAAGATAAAGTGTGAAGTAAAATAGTGAAAAAAGGTTTAAATCTTTATGTAAATGGAAAAATTAAAGAACCCATTGGTCCTAATGTGGATGATAATGAAAAAAATGATTAGAAAATCAAAGACAATATGGTTTTAGGAATTATAAGGAGTTGTGTTCATGAAGATGTCTTCTTACACATTTCAAGCTTTAATGATTCCAAGGGTGCTTGGGAAAAACTTGAAGATTTGTATGGTAAAATGAATGAGCAAAAGGGATTCTCAATTGAGGATGATCTAGTTCTCTCAGATCCTAAGAATTTTGACACAATTCAAGACTATGTCAACAAAGCCAATGAGTTGAGAGCACTACTTAAGGATTGTGGTAATCCCATGAAGGAAATGGGATGATATGTTGATTCATCATGTCTTGAAGAGACTACCTTCAGAATACACAAATTTTGTCTCAAATTACAATACTCACAAGTTGACCATGGGAAGTGCATTCACTAAGCCTTCACTTGATGCATTTGTAGAAATGTTGATGTTGGAATAGTCAAAGGTTATGGATATGGGTATTATCAAGTCTTCAAAATCTATGGAATTGGTGGCTAATAATGAGAACCAAAGAAATCAAGACAACAAAAGTTTCAAGAAGAAGAAGTGGAAGCCAAAATCAGAATCAGAGACACAACAATCTTCCTCTTGACAATAAGGAAATTCTTCTTTCAACAAGAAGGGAAACAACAAAAAGAAGGATAAACTATTTTGTGCATATTGCAAGAAACCAAATCATGATGAGCATCATTGCAAGACTACGGTAATTGATGAGTTGGAAAACTTACTCAAGAAGAAAAAAATCAATGTGCCAAATGCTTCCAAGGATTCATCTCCATCCACTTCAAAGGGAAAAGGGAAAGGATTTATGGAAAGTTCAAGTTCTTCAAAGGAATGTATTCTTGACTCGGGTGCCTCACATCATATGGGTGCTTCAAAGGGGAAATTTTATTCATTAGAGCCATCTAAGGTACCTCACATATTTGTAGGGAATGATACACAAGTGGAAGTTGAAGGGAAAAGAATGGTTGAGATGGAAAATGAAGAGTTACAAGATGTTCTCTATGTTCCTAACCTTAGCACCAATCTCCTTTCAATTTACCAAATCACTCACTATGGAGGTGGAAATAAAGTTGAGTTCCTTCCTGATTTAGTCATGGTGCAAAATCTTAAGGATGATTCATTGGTTGCAGTGGGTAACAATAATCATGACACAAGGCTTTATTCTTTCTCCCACTTTGTGCCTAAGTCTCCTTCACATGCCTTTTTGACACATACACAATCAAAAAGTAAATTATGGCACAAGTGGTTTGGACATCTTGATTTTTTCTATTTTCAATAGCTTAGCTCAAAGCATATGGTCAAAGGCCTACCTACAATCAAATTTTCCAAGGGTGACTATTCAAGTTGTTCAATGGTTATGCATCTTGAAGAGAAGTTTGAAAAGAGGAAGTCTTGGAGAGAATCAATTGTTCTTGAGTTGGTTCACAGTGTTCTAGTAGGCCCCTTTCTAGTGAAATTAGTCAACAAGGGTGGCTATGTCCTCACTTTCATTGATGACTTTTTCCACTACACACGGGTCTACTTTCTTGGTCACAAGAATGAAGTGTTTGATAATTTTCTAACCTTCAAGAGTCATGTTGAGAAGAAATCAAGTAAAGCCATCAAGGTTATTTGTGTAGACAATTAAATTAGATATGTGAACTCAAGACTTAAAGACTTTTGTGAACTTGAGGGTATTGATCTTCAGAATCCAGTTGCATTTTGTACACAATAGACAAGAGTTGTAGAAATGAAGATTATAACTCTTAAGGAAATGGAAAGTTGCATGATTGAAGTGAAGTCTCTTGATCCATAACTTGTGGTAGAAGCTATAAGTTGTGCCAATCACATCCTTAATAGATCTCCTTATAATGCCTTAGATGGAATGAGTCCTTTTGAGGCATGGTGTAGAAGAAAACTACTTGTTAAACACTTCAGAGTATTTGGTTGTCCAGCATGAGCACAAAAATCTTTACAAAAATTCAAGGCACCTCCACCAAGGCCTTGTACATTTATTGGACATGTAGAAAGTGTTAAGCATATAGACTTATGGATCCTGGGACTCATGAGATTTTCAGAGAGAGGAATGTTCACTTTGAGGAAAGTTCACCAAGCTTATCCTCTACTCCTCTCCATACTTAAGACATTGTGGAAACTGATAGTGACAAAACTGGCCATGATTCAGATGGTTCATCTACCTCAACCTCTACACACAGGATTACACCTTTTCTTGGTACACTTAAGATTGAGGATACTCCTTCACCATCATCTTCCACTAGACATCGTTGGGTTAGAAAAACTCTTGATTCAATAGGATCACTTGTGGGGGATCCGTCAAACAATTACAGGACAAGGTCACATCATCATCACATTCCACATGCCTACATTTCTATAGTGATAGGTCCATATGATTCAACACAACAAGGTACACCTTGTCTTCCAATTACAACATTAGGGGATGACTACTTGACAGACATCACAGGTTTGTTTGTGGAGTCCTACATTGAAAATATGGGAGACATCATTGATAATATACATCTCCTCTTTGATGGGGATGATGCTTCTTCAATTGTTGTGAGGGAACACTCTGACCCTCTTGTCCATTCTCTACATGATCAATCTTTCAAGGTTGATGTGAATGTGGATCCTTATGTACAATAGTTACAAGAGGTCTCTTTATCATTAGGGGAGACACTTGGTTCTTTGGGACATGTTCTACATCCATCCTTGTTCAATCCTAACTTGTTCTTTTTAGTAGTTTTGGAAGGGGAAGCCTTCAGTATCGACATGTGGATAGTTGAGAAGGTTTTAGAGACATCATTCATCTTAAGGTTTCTTTCTACAGATTGGGGAGACATCTCATATACACCTATGGATTTGTTTCTTCCTAAGGGGAGGAACGTTGTTCAACATTCATGGACCAAATTCTACATTGATCTTGGAGCATCTAGCACTAATGGAAATTCTACATTGAAGGGGGGGCTACCATGTCTCTCTTTTTCTACTACTTCTCTCTTATGGGGGAAATTTTTCCCCCCATGGGGTGTTATCCTTCTCATACTTCTCTATTGTATATAAATGATGTATGTCATAATGGGAGGGTCCTGATTACTCCATCCATCCATGCATCTTGTTTTTCATCTCTCTTTTTGGGGGAGGGGTTTCCCCATGAGCTTTTCTCTCTTTTTCCACTTTATGAGAGATTACATTGCATTGCTCTTGCATATTATACATGGGTACCTAACATGGCCTAGTAGCCGAGACCCATCATGCATTTTCATCTAGCATTGTGAGCTTAAGTGAATTCCCCTAAGTTGCACTTAAGGGGGGGGCATTGGTGTAATTAAGTATTCACTAATTACATTTTACTTAAGTTTACTTAGGATAATGCATTTTCATATTAGTTGTCATTGAGACACCTAGGAGTTTGCATTTCATTTTAGCACATGGTGTAGGAGAAATTCCACTTTAAGTGGTGATAGTTGTCATCTCATACCTCTTTATGTGTGAGATCTACCTTTAGTGCTCTTATCAAATTATCATCCTCTCATTGTTGCACATACTTTTATGTACAATGGAGGATGATCCACCTTTGGTGGACATGTGATTCTACCTAGTGTGGTTGATAGCTTATCATCTCCTTATCATGTAGTCTTATTGCATTGCCTATATATTCAGGCACTCCTACTTTGTATTTATTAATTCTATTTGATTATTGATCATCATTGAATCCAGTCATTTGAGGATCATATCATTTTGTCTCTCTTGTTGTACTATCTATTGAGCTTCTAGATCTCAGAATTTTATTCTTTGCCTTAGGAAAATTCTTACAATAATATTATTTGATGTAATTTTTTAAAATTAGGGAAATAATAAATAAAGTACCCAATATTGAATGTGGGTCAAAGGGGTTTGGTAGAACATGGTTTTTCTAGAAGATTGTTGAGCATGTCAGAGTTTTGGATTTGGGTGTGATGACATTAATGTTTTGTCATTGATGTCAACATACTAGTTGTTGTTTCAAACAGTGTGTTCAGTGCGTTCGGTATGAAGGATTTCAAATGATCAGGTGCTATGTTGAAGATTTTGAGTTGTGATTGTGAGGTATTGTTCAGAGGTGTCTATATATCATCTACAAAGGTTGGCATGACATTTTGAATGTGGAATGATTGAGTTGTTGGTTGCTGGTGTCACAATGTTCTTGTGAATAGTGGATGAGTATTTGGTTTGGTATGATTGGGATTTGATTTTTTAGAGGTTTCAAAGCTTATGATTGCATGTTTTGATACTTCTAAACACATCCAAATAGATAAAATTGAAAAATTGCAAAGTTTTGGTTTAAAAAAAATGTTGCAAAAATTTAAAAACCTACAAAATTCATGTTTCGGGTTGAACATACTACACCAATACATTAGGAGGGCAAGTGAATACTATGGGAGGCCCTATTTCCTTCTCCAAGTCTCTTGATCCTTCTAGGCTATAAGGTCTTAACAAATTCCCTTAAGAGACTTGATTGGGTAAAAACTTTCAAATTTTGGATTATTTCATAGAGTGTGTGGGTCTTAGGAATGTTTTGTTTGGACATAAAAATGGATGTAGGGTCCCCACATAATAACATTTCTCAATATTTGTCAACTCATAATTGTTTGGTAGCACATGGTTTTGTTGGAAGATTGCTGAGTATGTTAGAGTTTTGGATTTTGGTGTGATGACATTATTGTTTTGTCATTGATGTCAACATATTAGTTGTTGTTTCAAACAGTGTGTTCAGTGCGTTTGGTATGAAGGATTTCAAATAATCATGTGATATGTTGAAGATTTTGAGTTGTGATCATGAGGTATTATTCATATGTGTCTATAGATCATCTACAAAGATTCATAGAGGTTGGCATGACAGTTTGAATGTAGAATGATTGAGTTGCTGGTTGCTGGTGTCACAATGTTCCTATGAATAGTGGATGAGTATTTTCTTTGTTATGACTGGGATTTGATGTTTTAGAGGTTGCAAATATGGTGATTTCTTGTTTACTCATTTTGTTCACAGCTAGTTTTGTTCATGATTCTAAGTATAGCAAGCTATCTTTTGTTATGATAGAGTTCGGTATTTTAGAGTTCATGTTGATTAGAGTTAAAGGCATGTTTAGATTTCATATTGGAGATGATGCGAAGGTTCTGGATGGTATTCATGTTTCTTGTTGGTGTTCTTGGATCATGTGATGATCATGCTATTGGTCTATATTGATTGAGGTGATCAGATTTTCTATTTTGGTAGCGTGTTGGCGTTTCTTCATTTGAGTACTAACTAACTTGATGGAGTAACATGTTTTGATTCTTGGTGCTGCATCAATGATGGTATAGCATGTTTGAGATTGAAGATTTGGGTCCTATCTAAGTTTTAGCCAACTTGATTTGGATCGCATTGGCAATTGAGCATAATGTTTATATCTTTTGTTGTAATAGGTCTTAGATGACCTAGTAAAGGGTTATTCTTTGTAATTGGTATAAATGAGATATCATTTTGTAATTGAGAGAATGTATGCGAGAGAGAGGATTGTGTATATCTGTGTTCTTCACTTAAGGTAGAGTTTATATTTCATTGGAACCATTTTGGCATAGGAGATTCTATTTTTTAGTTTGGTTGTAATGGAATGTATGTCCATCCTATTGTATTAAACATAGATCGGTGAACCGAATTGAGGGCCAAATGTGAGATTGTATTGTGGGTAGTGAGCTGTAGGCAGTAAGCCTACAGATTGGGCTATAAGTCTATGGTTGCAAGTGCATCCTTTTTTCTCTATTTTTATCTTAACTGGGTAGTACTTTTAATTGAGTACACTCATCTAGTGGGTTTGACTCCCACCAGGGTTTTCCCTTAACTAGATTTCCTCAAGAATAAATCTTGGTGTTCTGTATTATGTGTTATGGATCTTGCATTACTGTTTATCTTTCACATCTAAGTGGCTAAATTGGAATTAAATTAATTAGGTACACAAATGATTTAGCCCCCCTCTCACTTGTGCTTACCTCCTTTTGGGCCTAACATGTTTATGTAATGCCACTTAGTGGTTTTGTGGGAGTTTGATTCTATAAAAGAAACCATATGGATAGTTATTTAGGTGAGCCAAGTTTAACATTTGTGAAGGTTGGAAGTATGGCATGGGATGTGTGGTTTCTTTCTTGTTCACATGGAGTGCTTGTTTTTGGCTAGGGCTTCAAAGGATTTCATTGTGTATTGTAATATAGATACATTGTTGAATAACATTGTTAGGAATAACAGTCCACAATACAATTGAGAGGGGGGGGGGGGAATCAATTGTATGATAAATTATTAAACTTTAAACTTTGAATAGCAGCAGTATCAAATCCAATGAACACAATGACTGCCAACACAATAACACAATTTTTTTTTGTCGAGGAAACCCTGTTAAAGGTAAAACCCCGGTGGGAATTAACACCCACTAATGATGTATTGAGAGTATAGTATTCTTGTTAGAAGATCTAGCCCTGTTAGGAGATGATTAAAACATTACAGTACACAGTCCTTGTTAGAGGTCATACCTTGTTAGGAGTCAAGAAAAAGAAGGGTGGGCTCACTTCCCAAAGAAGATTATGTCCACCTTCAGAACCCACTTTTTGCAACACAAGTGTATATGAAGAAATACACAATCTTTTGAACTGTATGATAGTGATGTAGGAGCATCTCGGGTCCTTGGAAATCCTGTGTCACCAAAAAGAATTTGGAGTTTGTTTGTGTTTCTCAGTTCCTTCTTTGACCGAGTTGGTCAGTTTCCTTTGGTTACCAAGGATAATCAGTTATCTCCTAGGTAGTCGGTTGTTTCACTGGCACTCGACGATGCTTGTTTGTTGCTCGGTCATCCTTGCTTACAGAGTAGTTTATTTTGAGTTTTTATTGAGGCTGACTTGTGCATTTATATTGGGTCATGGATTTAATGTTGGAATCCATCATTGGGAAGTGTGTGGTCCCAAATCTGGCTGTTCCTTTCATTGATTATGGATCTGAAGGCTGACTCAGTTCGGTAGAATCTTGTATAAATGTAGTTATCTGTTAGAGTTTTACTAGTTAGTTTTGATAGAAGATAGAAGAAATTAGATTGGTGATTTCTGATAGATCCTCGCATGTTTGAGGACTTTTGTAACTCATTGTAATATTAGGCCATAGCTAGGAAGGCCTTACAGCCTGACATGTATGAATCTATTTGATGAAATATATGAAAGTCTTTGCATTCTCCCTCTCACTTGTTGTGTGTTGCTTTCGCATGTTGTTGAGTAGGCTGGATCATTAGGGTGTGCCATTGTTTGGCCCCTCTTGACCCCTGCCTTGCACCAGGTGGTATCAGAGTGAGGTGAGATCTTGATCTAGGTCTGCAAATCTAGGTTTTCTAGTTCCTCTTGAGAAGCCCTAGTTGATTGTTGTAGGGTAGCAGATTGTGATCTAACCTGCAATTGCAGAGGGTTGTCAAGATGGTTCATGGAAGGTGAGATGCAAATCCAAGATTGGCAGATATGCTAAGGCATATTGCTACTAGGTTAGAGGCTGTTGAAACAACCCAGTGAAGAGGTAGACATCTTGAAGATGTTAGTGATGATGAAGTTGAGGAAGAACAGGTGAATGCAAAACTTGCATTTGTGATGGATCAAGGTGAAGAAATATTCTTGAAGGCTTTGACAAGTTTGAAGTCTACACTACATTTTAATCCTCTTGAGTATGGTGGAAAATTGGACTCTGATGAATTGGTGGACTGGATCACTGAGATGGAAAAGTATTTTGAGTATGAAGACATTCCTGAAGACAAGAAAGTGAAGATTGCAAGCACAAAGTTGAAAAGTCATGCATCCTTATGGTGGGAACATCTACAGTTGGATAGGAAAAGGAAAGGCAAAGACAAAATCAAGGTATGGAACAAGATGGTGAATAAATTGAAAGGAAAATTCTTACCTTGTGATTATCAGATTAACCTAGTTCAACGAATGCAAAGTTTGAAGTAGAAAGATAGCTCGGTAAAGGAATATACTAAGGAATTCTATAGATTAGATATTAGATATGGACATGATGAAGATGATGTGGAAAGAATTGCTAAATACTTGAATGGTTTGAGAGTTTCCATCCAAGAGGAGATCATCTTGGTTAAGTTGGAAAGCATTGAAGAGGCTTATCAATTTTCTTTGAAAGCTAAGGAGAAATTGAATAAGAGACATGAACAAAGGCAGAGAGGAAGAGGTGGTAGATTCCCTACAGGAAGAGGTAGATCTAATGGTGAAAATGGTAGATCTGAATCTGAAAAGACAAATCTGGACAAAGGCAAGACCAAGTGGAAAGGTGAAAGTTCATCCAGAGCTAGAGGTAGTAACTACCAAGGTGGTTATAGTAGAGGAA
Organism: Chamaecyparis obtusa; assembly: GCA_027943335.1. Classification (NCBI taxonomy): domain Eukaryota; kingdom Viridiplantae; phylum Streptophyta; class Pinopsida; order Cupressales; family Cupressaceae; genus Chamaecyparis; species Chamaecyparis obtusa. The sequence goes on from BSBK01001433.1 coordinate 740,665, forward strand.
TTTTCCAAGGAACTTTTTATAATTGTGGGGAAGAAGGACATAGATCTTTTGAATGTACACATGCAAGTAAGAAGGCTGGTAGCAGTAGAAATGCTTTGGTGCTAGAAGAATCACCAAATGAATCTGAGAAGAAAAATAACTTGATGGTAAGGAGAGCACTGTGGATTGAAAGCAAAAAGGAAAATCCGGTAAGGAAAATTTTGTTCAAGACCAGATGTAGAGTTTTTGACAAAGTTTGGAAGGTCATCATTGATAGTGGTAGCTCAGAGAATCTGGCATCTGAGGAAATGGTCACTAAATTATAGTTGGAAAGGTTGGAACATCTGAAACCCTATCAGATTTCATGGATCAAAGATGAGCATACACTCCTGGTAAGTGAACAATGTTATGTGAATTTGAAAATTGGAAAATACTATGATAAGGTGTTGTGTGATATCATGCCTATGGATTGTTGTCATATTTTGTTGGGTAGACCTTGGCAATATGATAGACATGCTATATATGATGGGATATTGCATAAGTATACTATTGTGGCTGATGGAAAGAAAAAAATCTTGTTACCTTTGATGGAATAAACTATTAGTAATGTTTGCACATCTATGAAAGTTTGCTTGATGGAAGCAAGTTTGTTAAGGATTTGAAAAAGAATGATGTATGTTTTGCTGTGATTCCTAAAAAATTGAGTAAGAAAATAGAGGATAGTGTTCCTGAGGAGATTGATAAGTTACTCATAGAGTATAGTGAAATCATTTTTGATAATGTACCTGATGGTTTGCCACCGAAGAGAAGTATTGATCATTGTATGGATCTAATCCCTGGAGCTAGTTTACTGAATAAGGCACCTCATCGGTTAACACCTATTGAGAATCAGGAATTGAACCGACATATTCAAGAGTTGCTGGAGAAAGGTTTGATTAGAGAAAGTTTGAGTCCTCGTGCAATACCTACTATATTGGCACCAAAGAAGAATGGAGAATGGAGAATGTGTACTGATTCCAGAGCAATCAACAAGATAAAAATGAAGTATAGGTTTCCTATATTGAGAATGGATGACATAATGGATAGTTTGATTGGAGAAAAGTATTTCACAAAGATTGATTTGAAAAGTGGGTATCATCAGATCAGAATCAGAGAAGGTGATGAATGGAAGATTGCTTTCAAGACAAAAGAAGGTTTGTATGAGTGGTTGGTTATGCCTTTTGGTTTAACTAATGCACCGAGTACTTTTACAAGGCTAATGAATGAAGTTTTGAAGAAATTCTTGGGTAAGTTTGTGATTGTATATCTTGATGATATTCAGATATTCAATAAGACCAGAGAAGGACATTTGTTGCATGTTAGACAAGTTTTGCATAGATTAAAAGAAGAAAAGTTGTTGATAAACCTGAAAAAGTGTTCATTCATGAAAGAGGAGATTGTGTATTTGGGATTTGTGATCTCAGCTAATGGTTTGAAAATGGATCCTAAAAATGTTGAAGCTATTTTGAATTGGCCCACACCTGTGAATACTAGTGAGGTAAGATCATTTTATGGTTTGGCAAGTTTTTATCGAAAGTTCATAAGGAATTTTAGTTCAATTTGTAATGCTATGACTGAAACTATGAGAGGAGACAAAAGGGAATTCAAGTGGACACATGGAGCTAATAGAAGTTTTGAGACTCTGAAGTAGAAGGTTGTTGAATTGCCTATTTTGGTATTGCCTGATTTCAGTAAGGTATTTCAAGTGGAATGTGATGCAAGTAGAAGTGCTACTGGAGCTGTGTTGAGTCAAGAAGGTAAACCTGTTGCTTTCTTTAGTGAAAAGTTGAATGATGCTGGAAGGAAATATTATGTGTATGATCAAGAATTCTATGCTATTGTTCAAGCACTGAAGAAGTGGAGACATTATTTGATACTGAGTGAATTTGTGTTATATACTAATCATAAGGCTTTACAGTATTTGAGTAGTCAAAATAAGTTGAATCAGAGACATATGAAATGGGTTGAGTATTTGCAAAGTTACACATTTGTAATAAAACATAAGAGTGGAGTGACTAACCGAGTTGCTGATGCATTGAGTAGAAGGAGATCTTTGATGATCGAGATGAAAATTGAAGTTCTTGGTTTTGATGAGATGAGAGATTCTTATGAGTTTGACCTTGATTTTTATGAGCCATGGAGAAACTACAAAGCACCTATTCAAGATCAAAAAGATACTAAATGGGATGAATATTTTATTCAAGAAGGTATGTTGTTTAAAGGTATTTAGTTATGTATACCGAGAGGAATAATGAGAACTAATCTAATAAAGGAGAAGCATAGTAGTGGTTTGGTTGGACATTTTGGTATTGATAAAATATAAAATTTACTTAAGGAGAAGTACTATTGGCCGCAGTTGTATAAAGATGTTCAAAAATTTGTGAAAAGTTGTGGAGTTTGTCAAGTTGCAAAAGGAGTAAGTCAGAATACTGGATTGTATACACCGATTGTTGTACCTGAGAAACCTTGGATTGACATCAGTATGGTTTTGTTCTTGGCTTAGCGAAGATATTAAGAGGTAATGATTCTATATTTGTTGTTGTGGATAGATTTTCTAAGATGACACATTTTATACCTTGTAGAAAGACATCAGATGCAGTACATGTAGCAGATCTTTTCTTTAAGGAAATTGTCAGATTGCATGGATTATCGAGGAGTATTATCTCTGATCGAGACCATAAATTTGTTGGATACTTTTGGAAGACCCTTTGGAAGAAATTTGGCACTGAGTTGAAATATAGTTCTACATTTCACCCAAAAACCGATGGACAGACAGAAGTTGTGAATAGAAGTTTGGGAAATCTTTTGAGATGTTTAGTTGGAGACACATCGAGTAATTGGGATTTTGTGTTGGCACAAGCAGAGCTTGCATACAATAATTCAGTGAATAGGAGTACTAGAAAAAAACCATTTGAGATTGTGAATGGTATACAACCAAGAGGTATATCTGATTTGAGGGATATTGGGGATGAAGGTAAGAGGAATGCAGAAGGATTAAAATTTGCTGAGTACATGAAGACATTGCATGAAGATGTGAAGCTGAAGCTGGAAGATAGTAATCATAAATACAAAGACATAGCTGATAGATCAAGGAGACATAAAACTTTTGATGTTGGTGATAGAGTGATGGTTCATTTGAAGAAAGGTCAGTTTCCTATTGGAGCATATGGGAAGCTGAAGATGAAGAAGTTTGGACCTTGCAAGATTCTGATAAAATTTGAAAGTGGAAATGCATATGAGATTGAATTACCTGATGACATTGACATATCACCTATTTTCAACATTGCTGATTTGTACGAGTATCATGAACCTAATGAAGAAATGATAGTACCGACAGAATATCCTAAGAAGTAGAATGAAGAGATTGAGCAGATTTTGAAGCAAAAGTTGGTAAGAGTACAAGAGGTAAACAATATATGGAATATCTACTAAAGTGGAAGAATAGACCAATGGAAGATGGTTCTTGGATTTCACAGTCTGAGTTGGATGTAGCTCGGACCATACCTATTTCATGATTTAGAGAATAATTTTAAACAACCCTAGGTGTCTGATGTAGGAGCATCTCAGGTCCTTGGCAATCTCATGTCACCAAAAAGAATTTGGAGTTTTTCTGTGTTGCTCAGTTCCTGCTTTGACCGAGTTGGTCAATAGTTGGTCAGTTTCCTTTGGTTATTAAGGATAGTCAGTTATCTCATGGGTGGTTGGTTGTTTCACTGGTGCTCGGTGATACTTGTCTGTTGCTCGGTCATCCTTTCTTACCAAGAAGTTTATTTTGAGTTTTCATTGGGGCTGACTTGTGCATTTATATTGGGTCACAAATTTAATGTTGGAATCCATCATTGGGAAGTGTGTGGTACCAGATCTAGCTGTTCCTTCCATTGATTATGGATCTGAAGGCCGACTCAGTTTGGTAGACTCTTGTATAAATGTAGTTGTTTGTTAGAGTTTTAGGAGTCAGTTTTGATAGAATATAGAAGAGATTAGATTGGTGATTTTTGATAGATCCTCACATGTTTGAGGACTTTTGTAACTTGTTGTAATATCAGGCCATAACTGGGAAGGCCTTATAGCCAGGCATGTATGAATATATTTGATGAAATATATGAAAGTCTCTGCATTCTCCCTCTCACTTGTTGTTGTGTGTTGTTTCTGCATGTTGTTGAGAAGGCTAGATCATTAGGGTGTGCTATTGTTTAGCCCCTCTTGACCCCTGCCTTGCGTTAGATAGAAACTATCTTTGCTTGATTAGTTCTAATGAAGTATACAATTATACTCTACTCTACATCCAACATACACAAGCTCACAGCTTCCACAATTCTCCTTTTACATCACATACATTCTTTCCATATCTTTTCAAAAGAAAATATCTTATATTTATACCTAATTACATTCTACATGATCAGGTTGGCCAATTAGGATTTCCTAATATACAAACAATTAGATAAATCCTTGCTAAGATACACACGGTATCTAAAACAAGTATACAAAAATTAAATTACAACAATTAAGTATCGACATCCTTAATTCAAGTTTGCCATCGATAATACACACTACATCTCTGAAGTCGACTTCCAAATAGGTCTTCTCCAGAACACACGCCACAACTGATGCCATCCTGCTTTCCATACCTTAAACTGACCATCAAACATTCTTGAGTACTCTTTCTATCATCTCTTAAGCTCACATACACTAAATCCTTATCTCTTGTAAGATATTCCCAAAACATAGAGACTAACTCTGTCAATTTCCACTGTACTGTCCAGTAGCCAGTCTTTACCAAATTTTTTATAACTCATCCAATATGTAATATTACATCATGTGATCTTATATATAAGATCACAATACCTTCCAGTACACACAATTGACTTCACACAATATGAAACATTCATGTAGTATTCATACACTGTAATAACCAACATGTTCTCTTCACAGAAATATATGTTGACATCAGTGATAAAACATGAATGACAACAACAACAATTCCAGCATTACTCAACGTAGTGATTAAACATATTAAATGTATTAAAAATATCCCCATTGCATTAGAAATATCCAACAATCTCCCCCTTTGGCATTGATGGAAACATGGGAAAATCCATCAACCCAAAAAGTATTTTCTTAGTAAATTCTTCCTTATATAGCATCTCTCCCCTTTAGGGATTTTCTCATAGTAACTCTCCCCCTTTGACATCAATGGAAAAGGGTGCCATAACTCATCAGCTATATTCAACATCTGTCTTCAACGATCACTCCCCTTGAGGAGTAGATCCCTACATCAAGTCCAAAATATGATAAGGCTCTGAAAACCTCTGGACTGATGCATCCCTGCATCATTTAATTTACACTAGGAGGGACCTAAACCCCAAGCATACCTCTAAGATACTCAAAGGTATATTTTGGCAATGGCTTTGTAAAGATGTTTTCTATTTGTTCCTTTGTGATAATGTATTCCAACTTTATTTCCTTCTCTACTACCTTATCTCTCAAGAAGTGATACTTAATAGAAATATGCTTAGTTTTAGAGTGCATCACAAGATTCTTTGACATGTTTACTGTACTGTTATTATCATAATGGATAACCAATGGTTTGTCAAAAGTTATTCCAATGTCTTTCAACATTTGTTTCATCCAAACAATTTGAGTGTAGTTAATAGCAACAATAACATATTATGATTCTGTAGTAGATTGAGCTATACAATCTTTCTTATTACTTAGCCATGAAACCAACTTTTTCCCAAGGAAAAATGTACCTCCACTAGTACTCTTCCTGTCATCAATATTCCCTACCCAATCAGCATCAGTATAAGCATGAAGTTCAAAGTTATCATTCCTATCATACAATAAGCCATATTTAATTGTCCCTTTCAGATATCTAAATATAATTTTCATAGCACCTAAGTGACTCTCTTTAGGTTCTGCCTGATATCTAGCCATAATTTCAATAGAATTAGTAATATCTAGTTTGGTGTGAGTAAGATATTGTAATCCTCCAACCAATGATCTATACTTGGTCTGAAAAACAAACTTTTTCTCATCATCATTTGTCAGCTTATTACCAGTCACCATGGGCGTACCAACTAGTTTACAATCTTTCATTCCAAACTTTTTCAACATTTCTTTAAGATACTTAGTCTGAGAAGTAAAAATGCCATTCTTTCTCTGATTTATTTGCAGTCCTAGAAAGAATTTCATTTCACCTATCATGGACATCTCAAATTAATTTTCCATCTCTTTAGAAAATTTCTCACACAATTCATCATTTCCTCCAAAGATAATATCATCAAAAAAAACTTCTATTATCAAAACTCCATCTTCACTAGTGTGAGGTCCTACCCCGACCCATCTTAGCTCGACATTCTTTTTGACATTTGATTCATCAGGATGATACTTTGAGTATAGACATTTGACCTATTTTGGATTACATATGCTATCATTAGATCTTATGAGATGATTGTTATTGATTTATATGATGATGATGTTATTCGTACTCTTTATATATATATGCTTGTTTTGGTTACATGATTACCTATGATATATGAATTCTGCATTCTACATTTGTTATGTTATTGTGGACAAGGCTTTCGAGGGTACCTGCTTTGAAAGACTTCAAGCCAAACAAGGATTAGATGTTAGTCTAAGTATGAAATCAATGCAAACCAAAGAAAAATCTAAGCTAGCCACCTCAGATTGAGCCTAAACAGGTGCACCCAAGCACTGTTTGATTTGCTCTTGCTTAAGGGGATGTGGGTGTGCTCTCTAATCACTTGGAGCATATTCCTTATGCATTTAGGATGGATTGAAATCCATGAAAACCCCAAAATGGCACAAAATAGGTATAGAACACTTGATTTGCCCCTAAGGCCTCAAGGATCAAAATGATGCTGATATGAATATTAAGCTACATGAGATTTATGCTAAGATTGATTTTAAGCCAAATAGGGATGTGATGATGCTATGCTTATGCAAAAAAATGAAATAAACTATGTCAATCCATTATTACTAAATTAGGATGAGCTAAAATGCTTGAAAGTAAGCTAGATTAAGATGATTATGCTAAGTCTAGAGCTAAATGGGCATGATAACAATGTATGAGAATAAAAGTTAAGCTAATGAATTTTCTCTTGAAAGGAGGAGCATTTATAGGATTTGGGAAGGAGGAATGAGTGGCCAAGATCAAAATACTTAAGAGAGGCCAAGATTCATTCAAAGGGGAGCACATGGATTGTGCTAGTTCAGGGCCACCTCCTTGTGACAAGTGTCACAAGGGCATTGGGTTGAAAGATGGGAGAAATGTGCACAATTTGGGAAATGTGCCTAAGGTCAAAGGGTGTAAGAAAGGGGTGAGGGGCTTATTAAATGCATGATAAATGCATGTAAGAGGGATAAGGAGGCCTTAAATGCACTTAATACATGTAAGAGAAGTCTCTAGAAGTTTGTTGACTTTGGGTTAAGCTTAGGAGTTGGCTAACCTTAGTTAGGGAATGTGACAAGGTTAGGGGAGGGATGAGGATTAGGATTAGGGTTAGGACTTTCTAGAAGAGTCTAGAATTTCCTTAGGATAAACATGGATTTAAGGAAATAAATAAAGATTTATTTATTTCCATGGTTTAGGTTTTGAGAATATTTATTAAAAATGAATTTAACAAATATGAGGATTAAATTTTTAATCTTAATTAAATATTTTGAGTTGGGATTAGGGTTAGGAAAAAAGGAGATTAGTCTTTAATCGAAATTAAAGTAGGATTAGAAGATTCTGAAAGAGGTTAGTGGTCTTAAGAAAATTGGCCAAGTTTTGGGCAAAAAATAAATAAATTATTTATTTTAGGATTTTTGGTCAATTTATTAGTTAAATAATTAATAAATAGGGGAATAATGTTTAAATAAGATTTAAACATTTTTGGGAGGGATTTCTTAATTAAATATTTTTAATTAAGATAAAGGGATTTAATGACATAAAAATAAATTAATTAACTAAATAAATAATTAATTAATAAATGATGATGTCATTAGGGATTTTTCAGAAAATAAAAACACTTTATTTTCTAAAGGATTTTTAGGTGTCTACATTTTGCCCCTCTTTGATGCGATGCCGCAAGTGGCATGGCGTCAAAGACAAGAAAATAAGATGTCTGAGGCTAGAATTTAGAGGAATGAGGGGTTGTGCCCCCTCGAAAAAATAACGCAAGGAGTAAACGTTGTGAAATTTTCTCGAAAGGAAATAAAGAAGGAAGGGCCTAGGAAGAAGGGGAGATAAATAACCAAGCTTCCAAGAGAAAAGGTGGGTGAATGCAAGATGAGATGAAATGCAAAATGTAGGATGTAGCTACATGAGAGATGCAAGATGCAAGATTAATTTATATGATGCAAGATGCAGGGGATTGGGGGAAGCTCCAAGTGCAAATGTGGAGAGCACAACCTAGTTTAATATAGCAATGCTAGAGACTTGCCAAGGATATTGGGATCACAAGGCCTTGTCACTAGCATTGCAGAGGACTGACGTTAAAAAGACATGCAGGGTTGCCCCAGCATCACACATGAAACCCGAAGGAGGCATGGTGGAAATGATGCTGAAGAAACCACAAACACACAACTAACTCACAGGCAGAAGCAAAAGATCAAAAGACCCTGCCCCAAATTATCCTCATTCGTAGCGCACCATGATATAAAGGATCGTGGTGACTTTGAGTAGAGAACAACGAGAAGCTGTAAAAGATTAACAAAATCCAAAGGACAAGATTCAAGACCAAAATGATAACTCCAAAAAGACATCCTTTGCCAAGGAGAGAGATTTGATGTGATGGATTGGATTGATGGTGGGAAGATTGGTCTGAACGTGTGCAAGGATGCATCAACACGGACTGAGTGTGATTGGTGGAAGATTGGATCTGACAGGAGGAAGGATACATCCTCAAGGAACTGCTGATTGATGGGAGAATGAGTGTTGTTGTTCACTGGAAAATGATGCAGTCAAAGAATAATCACAGTGATCAAGAATAGTCAACAATTGATGTGGCTGAAGTGCAAGGCTGGGTAGGACAAAGAGTTATGATCAAATGCTTCTGCAGGACTGACAAGGACTATGTACAACAAGACACGAGGATATGTACAATGGACAAGAAGATATTTTCAATGGATAGGGACAAAAGCTCAGGATTGGGGATAGGAAGATCTCACTATATAGGATATACATGAAGGATCACGCTATACAGGATATGAGACAAGATATGTGCAAGATATGGTACAAGATATGTGCAGGTGGGATTGCGGATATGCTGGAGGAGTTATGAAAAAGAGGAATGCTGGGGGATGGTGGATGGGGATGGGGATGGAAGAAAAAGGATGGAGATGCTGGGATGGGGGGATGGGAGTTTGATAGATAATGACTCGGTCCACTATGTATGGTGCCTGTTTGCTAGGTTTTCACCAACATACTTGTCCAAGGCACTTGAATTACCAAGTTTTCACCATTGGACGATTGTTTTTCTTTTTCTTTTTTTTTCTTTTTTTGTATTTTTCTGCTTTTTCAAAATTTTATGGATTTTCTGAATATGTAGATCTGGTTCAGGCATAGAACCTCTTCAGATGTATGATGTTGATTGGATCATTCAAAGGCTCACCTTCTAGTATAGATAATTGATAAGCTCCAGAGCCGAAGCATGCTATGACAACATAGGGGCCCAACCAAGTAGGCTCAAACTTGCCTTTCTTTTCTCTGTTTGCTTGGACTTTCTGATTTTCTTTGAGGACCATGTCACCAACCTAAAATTGTCTGGGGTGGACCTTCTTGTTATAACTCCTTTTGAGTCGATTCTGGTATGTAACCAGGTGATCATAGGCTTTTTGTCTCTTTTCATCTAACAGGTCTAGCTGTGTGAGATGAGCCACATGATAGTCTTCATCAGTGGTGTAGTTCTTCATGGAGACTCGCAATGATGGGAGCTCAACCTCGATTGGCAGAATGGCTTCGGCACCATATACAAGGGAATATGGGGTGGTGCCTGTGGGAGTATGATAACAAGTATGGTAGGCCCAAAGGGCGGGATTAATTTGGAGGTGCCAGTCACGACCAGAATCATTGACAACCTTCTTGAGGATTTTCAAGATAGTTTTATTGGTTGCCTCAGCTTGGCCATTTCCTTGAGGGAAATATGGACTAGAGAAATGGTGATGGATGTGGAGTCTGGCACATAGATCATCCACATGCTAGTTTTCAAAAGGTGTGCCATGGTCAGTGAAGATGGTAGATGGTATGCCAAAGTGGCAAATGATGTGGTAAAGGATGAACTTGGATATTTGGATGCCAGTAGTTAGGGTGAGCGGAATCGCTTCAACCCATTTGGTGAAGTACTCTATGGCAGTTTTTATGTACTTGTGTCCATTTGAGGAAAGGGGAGTGATTAAGCCAACAAGGTCAAAGCCCCAACATGAAAATGGCCAAGGTGGCGCAATGGGCTGCAAGTCTTGTGCTAGTGCATGAATCAAATTTGCATGCTGTTGACATGGTAAACATTTTCTGACAAACTCACAAGCATCATGTTCCATGGTTGGCCAATAATACCCAACTTGAAGTAACTGCTTAGCTAAAACCATGCCACTCGTGTGGGCACCACAAATTCTAGCGTGGACCTCTTGTAAAGCTAGGATGGCCTCATTTGAATCTAAACACCTAGGAAGGATGTTGTGATATCCTCGACGATAAAGGGTGTTGGCTACAAGAGTGTAGCGGGAAGCTCTGCAAATAAGGTTTTGGCGTTGGTTATTGGTGAGATGGGGAGATATGATACCATTCTTTAGATATGCATGGATGTCGTGGTACCATGGGGACTAGGGACCAACCAAGACACACACCATTTCTGCATCGGCATTCTCATAAGCTGGTGTATGTAGCTGCTTGACTAAGAATTCATACTGTGATGCGTCGCATGAGATTTCTAACAAGGACCCAATAGTTGCCATTGCGTCTACTGCTTTATTCTGAAATCTAGGTATCTGTGTGAATTGTAGATTCAGGAAATGCTCTTTCAATCTATCTACAAGTTCTTTGTAAGGTAGCAGCTTATCATCCTTTGTCTGATATTCATCTAGGACTTGCTTGATAATCAGCTGTGAATTGCCGAACACTTGCAGTTCTGTGATATTCCATTGAATGGCTATTTTGAGACCTAAGATGAGTGCCTCATATTCTGCAATGTTGTTGGTACATGAAAATCCCAATTTGAATGACTTTGGGATGTAGTCACCTTGAGGTGTGATGAATAAGATTCCTGCCCCTGATCCATGTGATGTGTAGGAGCCATCAAAGTATAGTTTCCACATGGGCTGCTCTTCGATCATACATAAGTGTTCATCAGGGAATTCCATGATTAGTGGATAAGCATCCACCAGTGGTGCTTCTGCTAGCTGATCGGCAATGACTTGCCCTTTGATTGCTTTCTGATCTATGTACTGGATGTCAAACTCGCTGAGTATCATGACCCATTTTTCCATACGACCTGTGAGAGTTGTCTTTGATAGTAGATATTTGAGGGGGTCCACTTTTGAAATGAGCCTGATTGTGTGACTGAGCATGTAATGTCTAAGCTTTTGAGTGGCAAAAACCACTGCAAGGCATGCTTTTTCCATGGGTGAGTAATTAAGCTCATAGCCTACAAGAGTTTGACTAATGTAGTAGATGGTTCTCTCTTTGTTTTCATCATCATGTTGAGCTAGGAGTGCCCCCAGTGCTGTAGTGGTTGCTGAGATGTAGAGTATGAGAGGGCATCCTAGAACTGGTGGCACTAGGATTGGAGAATTGGCTAGATACTCCTTGAGCTTATCAAAGCTTCTCTGACATATGGGATCCCATTTGAAGCTTGTGTCTTTGCATAAAAGATGCGTGAAAGGTTGGCACTTATCTGCCATTTGAGAAATGAACCGACACACTGATTGAAGCTTTCCTTGTAGGCTTCTAAGTTGTCTGAGTGTTCTTGGAGGAGGCATTTCTATTATTGCTTTGACCTTTTTAGGGTCAATCTCTATGCCTCGTCGTGATACTATGAAACCTAGGAGCTTTCCAGATGTAACACCAAAGACACATTTCTTTGGATTGAGCTGTAACCCATAGTGCTGCAGGCGATCAAACACACTCTCAATAATGTCAAGGTGTTCATGGCGAGTTTTTGATTTTGCAAGAATATCATCCACATAGTCCTCTAGGATCTTGTGAATCATGTCATGGAAGATTGCTGTCATCACTCTCTGATATATGGCTCCTACATTCTTTAGACCAAAGGGCATCATGTTATAGAAAAATGTACCCCATGGAGTGGTGAATGCTATTTTGTGTTGGTCTTCTGCTGCTATATGAATCTGATTGTATCCAGAGAAACCATCCATTAGTGACAACATTTCATGGCCCGCTGTAAGATCTACGATCATGTCTATGTTAGGTAGCGGGAAATCATCTTTAGGACATGCTTTGTTTAGGTCCCTAAAATTTTTGCATATTCAGATGTCACCGGAAGGCTTTGTGACAGGCACCATGTTGGAGATCCAATCTGAATAATCTATAGCTCTGATAATCTTTACATCCAGGAGCTTTTCTAGTTCTGATTTTACCAATAGAGCTACCTTGGGATGCATTTTGCGTAGCTTCTGCTTTACTGGCTTGACATTAGGGTCTACAGCTAGATGATGAACAAAAAGTTTAGGATCAAGTCCAGGCATGTGTGCGTATGACCATGCAAAGTTCATAGTAGCTTCTTGAAGTAGCGCAGTGAAAGCCATTTCTTCACCTTCTGTCATGTTGGCTGCAATGTAGGTGATCCTCGGACATTCCTCTATACCTAAGTTGACTGGCTTGGTTTCTTCTATGATGATAGGTGACTGCTCAGGTCTGTAATCCTGGATGGGAGGAAGAGGCAAGTCTTCATCTTCTAGCACTTGAATTGCCAAGTTTTCACTAGAAGATACGCTCTTTATTTTTAGTTTTTTGGAATTAGAATGTGCCCTAGAGGGGTTTTCACTTAAGGACTCATGTTTTACTCTTTCTATTTCTCTTTTGCAGCTAAAGCTTGCCTCCTCTCCAAAGTATCCTTCTGGGTCAAGCTTATAGATATGAGCTGACTCTGAATCCTGAACTGAGTGTGGGCCTGATGCCCCCATGAATTCTAGGAGTGCTTCCGTGCTTTGGAACTCATCGATGTGTGCAATGCTTGGTTGGTCCCAGTCTATGAGTTGAGGGGGAATGAGGGGAAGTTCTATGAGATTGATGGCAAGTTGTCGGAGGACAGAAGTCCCCAGGAGGGTGTCATCGTCAAAGATATCATCATAGGATCTGATTTCTTTCTCTTCAGGGATGTCTTCGATCTCTACGAGGTCATCCTGGCTATTTAAGAGGGGAATGCTAGTCATGTTGGTGCCCCTAGTTGCGGTATTGGGCCCTTGTATATGTAGGTGAGGGGTATTAAAGCCAAGACCCTGGTGCTCAGGATTCTTTGATGGTGTGATGGGATATTGGTTGCCGCCTTCTTGTGGCCCTAGACCACTGCTTTGATAGTGCCATTGTTCAGTGGTATACTTATATTATTTTGGATATTTATCTTTGAAATAGCCAAGAAGTTGAGTGTCAGGTGATGGGGGATCTTTATACAACCACCTATTTATGTTAGGATCCATCTCTTGACTATTTATGTTGCCATGGGATTCAAAAGTCATAGATCTGATTTTCTTGATTTCATGAGGCTCTTTAATAGGCTTGCTTTGGTGATTTGGGCGCCCTTGAGTATGTGGATCAAGCGGGAGGGCCCCTATGAAAAATGCATCATGTAGGCTATATTCACCACAACCCTGGTTATTGATCTTGATGGAAGATAGGGTGGAGGTGAGAATGGTTTTTGGATTGCAATGGGATCAGGATGAGCTGGCAATAGAAGTACCAATGTCAGTTCCAGGATAATGAGTGGAGTGAGGGAATGATGCTTCCATCGCACGATAGTATGTGAAGGGTTGGGGGTCAGCATGGATGGTAACCTCAGTGCCTTGATGTGGAAATTTGATGCACTGATGGTAAGTAGATGGTACAACCTTAATGGAATGAATCCATGGTCAGCCTAGGAGGATATTAAATGGTAGGTCAAGATCAACAACATGGAAAATAGTATCTTGTGTTGCTGGGCCCAGCTGAATGGGAAAAGTAATGGTACCTTCAGAGGTATGCTCCAAATTGTCATAGGCTTTAATAGTGATTACTTCATGTGCTATATCGGCCTGGGTGAACCCAATCTGCTGAATGAATTTCAAAGTACACAAGTTCAGGGCTGAGCCATTATCTATTAAGACCTGTTTGATGGCAAAGTCTCTGACCATGACGGTGATGCGGAGAGGGAGAGTATGGTCAGGTGCAATGCCTAGCATGTCAGATGGTTTGAAGGATAAAGCATAGGCTGCAGATAGATGTCCCACAAGGGTCTCAAACTGGGTGGTGTTAATGTCTGTGGGGACATGTCCTTCTTTGAGAGCTCGATCGAGGATCTCTTGATGGAGAGGTGAAGTGTGGAGAAGGTCCAAGATGGATATTTGGGCTGGTGTATTCCCAAGATGTTCTATGAGGTTGTACTGTGCATTGTGTGCATTTTGTACTAGCCTTGGATGGGCACCAGCAACAGTTATCCGACCCCTATGGGTGGTAACAACACATTGACTGTCTGCTCCTCTGACATGGATGGTATTGACTGTGGGCTCAACTTGGGTTATACATCCAACAAATTTATCATAATTGATGTAGGCAGTAGTGTGATCTTCTTGCTTGCCTTTACCATGTTTCTGGGGATGATTGGCATTAGCTTGATTCTTCCCAGCATTGTGTTGTGGGAACACATTTTGATAGATTTGTAAATTGGCATTTGGTAAGGCTTGAGCAGGTGTATCTACTTGAATCTCTTTTTGATCAATGAGATCTTGGATATAGTTTTTGAGTCTCATACACTTTAGGGTAGTGTGTCCTTTGACATGATGATAATCATAGTACTTGTGATCTTTGTACCAATCAGGCTTGGGAGTGGTATCATCAACTGGCTGAATTGGTGGATATGTAATCAAGTTGGCCTTGGCCATCTGATGAAAGATAACATCCAGAGGTTCACCCAGTGGTGTGAAGGTCTTCTTTGGATAATTTTGAGCTCTGGGTTTGTTCTTCTTGGGAGCAATATTGACGGCATTGACTTGATTGTTTGGGTTACCTTGATAAGCTTGATGGGCTTGCTACTGATAATTCTGCTGATAATTCTGAGAATGATATTGTTGCATGGGTTGTTCGTGGACTTGAGGAGGTTGCTGATGGATGGGCACTTGTTGTTGTTGGTATGCAGGAGTTGACAGAGGACTAGCTACAACAAATTGGACATGCTTAGTATCAGTGGCTCCATCAGTAACAAAATTCTTGTTACAATTCCAGGAACGGGCTTTATCATTGCTGGGTTTTTGGGCATCATTTTTGAAGTGTTAGATTGTGCCTTCATCTAGGAGGGCCTTTTCAATACCTATCCCCTTGCTCTTGATATCTTGATAGGTTTGGAGACAATTCATTCTCATAAAGTGGGATAACTTAGGATGTAGATTATCAATAAAGATTTTGGTCAAATACTTTTCAGGTGGCTGGTATGATAACCTAGTAGTAAGGTTCTGCCATCGTTGCAAGTATTCTGCTAGGCTTTCTCCATCTTTCTATTTTGAGTTGCAGAGATCTAACAAGTTCAACTCATTCTCAACATTGTGGGCATAGTGGGCAATGAACTTCTCAGAAAGTTCAGCAAAGGTTGTGATAGTCCCACATGGTATTTTGTAGAACCATTCAACAACGGTTCCTCCCAAGCTTTTGGGGAATAGGCGTAGGAGATAGTTATCACTATAAGCCACTTCTTGGCATGCCATATAGAATTCTTTAATATGATTGACTGGATCTCCTTTTTCCTGATATTTATCAAATTTAGGTGTCTCAAAGTGCTTGGGGAAAGGTATAGCAGCAATGGACCGGTCAAATGGATAAGGACACACCTCCTCAAACTTGTAAGTTTTGTTCTCAGTACCGGTTTGAAGCTCTTTAAGAGCATTCTTCATGGCTTCCCATTTAGCATTGATTGGTGTTTGAGTGGGTACTCCCATTTGAGGTGGATATTGTGGAGTGGGATATGGAGATGGCCCAGCGGGATAGGTAGATTGGAGTGGATCTTGGAGTGATGCTTGCTGAGGAGGATACTACTGATGCGGCATAGGGGGATATTGCGGTGATGGATATGAGACTGCTTGCTAGTGTTGTGGGATGATGGGGACTTGTTGCTGTGACTGATAGGAGGAAACTTGTTGCTGTTGGGGAATGGTGGGGGTTTGTTGCTATGACTGGAAGTATGGTTACTGTGGGGGTGGCTGATGGAATGATGCAGCTTGCTGATAGGATGGTCCTTGCTGAACTTGGCTTTGTAGTTGACCGATATAAGTCGGGTGCATTCCTGCATTGCTTAAGGGTGGAACTGATGTAGGGAAGCTTGAAGCAAAGGGTGACTGGGCAGGACAACTTGCGAAATGGGATGAACCTTGCTACTAAGGTGGAGGAACTTGCTAAAAAGAACTGGGTATTGGGAATGAATAGCTTGTGAAGGATGAGGTTGGTGGAGGTTGAGATGGTTGCTGTTGTGCTGCTTGTGAGAAGGTGGCTTGTTGTTTTGCAAACATGGATGTGGGAGAGTGAGTTGGTATTCCAAAGGCTTTCATTTCTTCTGGAGTGGGACCCCAACGAGAACCAGTGTGAGGTGGGAATTATGCTGTGGTGGATGCTAGGAAGGTAGATGTAATGGGAGTTTGGGACATGAATGGTGGATTGGGAAAACCCATGGAAGGCATTCCTATGGTGAAGGCATTTTGCTGGGCTTGTGCCTGGGTAGATGCTTGTTGGGGGGGAAATGAAGAGAACGCTTGCGTTCCCCATGAAAAGGGGGATGTTGATGTAGAAGTTTGCTAGGTATGAAAGGGGAGTGGTTGCGCTACCCCCAGAATAGATGACACTGATGTGGAGGCTTGTTGGGAGAAAGAGGGAAAGGATTGCATTGACCCTCGAAAAGATGGTATGGATGTGGAAGCTTGTGGAGTGAAAGGGAAAGATGTTTGCGTCCCTCCTGTCATAAAAGGTGTGGATTTGGAAGCTTTTGAAGTGAAGGGGAAAGATGATTGCATCCCTCCTGGAGTGAAAGGTGTTGCTTGGCCTATGGAAGATGGTGGAACTTCTTGTGCAAAGGTTTGTGTAAGAGGTGGGAGTTGATTCTGGGACAAGCGTTGGATTTGTGCAAGAGCTTGAGCGGCCATGGCGGATGATGAAGTACCTATGATAGGGAATGGAGTAGATGGTGTTATAGCTTATGTTATGGGATTTGCAAAGCTTCCTTGCAGAAGAAGGGGAATGGCGGAGGTTTCTTGGGATGTTTGCAAGGTTGGATCAAGGAACGGTTGGATAAATGGAGAGTATACTTATGCTAGGATTTGGATAGTACTTATGGGAATGTGAGGATGGAGATATGGTGGAATGGAAGTCTGTGCTTGTGCAAAGTTAGTGAACATGCCTTGCTGGTTTTGGGCTATGAGTGCATTGAATACTGGTGGATTCTCTGGATGATTCACAAATGTTTCTATTGCTAGAGGAGCTGAGGGGATATTGGGATCATCCCATGTGTTTCTAGTTTGTACTTTGGGATCATAGGCTATCATTGCGCTGGTAAAAATGTTGGGATCAGATGAACTGGTGATCGGATAAGGATTCATGTTCCTTCTTTTTCTAGATCTGGATCTTGTCTCGACAGGCATGGAGATGCAGATGCTAGATGGATACAAGATGTTTCCTAAAGGACTCTAAAGGATGGTGGATGCAAGCTTAAGGAACTTATAAGGATGATGAACTTCTAGAATGTGATGCTCGGATTGGTGAAATGCTCGGATTTGGATCAAGGATGGTGGAAGATTGATGGGGGATGGTGGCAGATTGGTAAAAAATCTTGGTGATGATGGAGGCTTGGTGGGATGCTCTAATTTGGGTCAAGATTGGGTGGAGGATTGATAGGATGCTAGTGGAAGATTACTAAGTGTCAACAATGAGCTGTTATTTTTCCCAATGGAGGATCAGTGATAGGATTTGGCCAACCTAGGATAGACTGATGATCTTCGGTCAACTAGATTCTTATCAATACAAGCCAATCTCTTGCTCGAGATGATGAGGCTATGCAAGGACAAGTTGGATTTCATTTAGACAATGCTCTATCAAAAAGGGGATGATTTCTGATTTGGGATAAGGGATGGAAACAACTCAAAGGTTTTGAACACTAAGTGCTTGTGGATTTGGATCTCTAGATTTGGCGCAAAAGGATGGTGAGTTCTGATTTGGATATTGGATGCTGGATTTTGGATGAAGGATATGAGACTCTGATTGTGGATTGCTGATGGGAAGATGGTGAAGGATGATGGAACAATGCTTAGTTTAAAAGGATGATGCAAATGCAATTGAGATGGATGATCTATGATGCTGCTAGGAAGATGATGGTGAATGCAGCTAAGGACTCTAGAATGCGACTAAGGATTTGGTGATGATGCGGGGATGAAACTAGGATGAAGGACTGCCAAGATAGGATTTTTGAGATCTGAAGGTGGAATGGATATGCAAAGGATCTAGCTAATCTTCTCTTTCAAGGTTGACGTAGCAACGGTTCACTCGGAATCGGTAGGCAAACTATTTGACTCTTGCATTATAGCCAATATTATCAAGTTTTTCTTTATATTTTTCTTTTGCTTGGGTTGCTTGGATAGAGGATTGATGGCTCTTAAGGTTTCTTTCTACAACTTTCTTCTCTTGATAATCCTTGGATTTGGGTAACTTAGCTTTCGGATGTTTGATCAAATTGGGCATAACTCGAGGAAATTTTGATAAAAAAGGCTCTTTGGATATCTGATTTTAAGAGTTTCTCTACAAAATGTCTTGAGTATCTTGAACCGGGTTTGTTGATCAGTTTGATGTTTCCCAATGGTAAAGGATAGATTTCAACAAAGATTTTTGGAAAAGCAATCTCCACAAGGGACAAAGCAACCTTGTGGGATACAAACAAGATAACTGACTCTGATAAAGCTTTGAAAGTGTATGTTCCAACAATGTTTTCATGGAGTTTTGACTGTCAAGCACTTCAAACAGATCTACCTAAGGAAGGTGAGTATCAAAATCACTTGCCCACAGCTTGGTATCCCCTAGAAGGGAATACAAATGGTGAGTAATCTTGAGGTGACCCGGTAAACCCCTTGGAATCGGTCCTTGCACAAGGATTTTGATACTTTCAGATGTAGATAGGGTAGCCTCTATTTTATCAAGTTTTTAATAGTTCCGTGGAGTCTCCATACCCGGTTATGCTGACCGCTTGTGACTCACTTAAGAGCCTAGCCAACAACGTTGGGGGAGGAATATTTACCTGTCCCCAGACATTTGCATTTGGCACAAAATGCCCATGGATTAGGAGATATAAGTGAGTACTTTTTGCCTTCACTTTATTTATATACCGACCAGGGGGGGGATACCAGTTTGAGGTCATTCTCTGAGGAGGAAGCACTTTTCTCCCTGGACAGGCCTCGCTAAAAGTAGAACAAGTGAACTTGTTCGAGTCCAAATGTTCTAAGTTGCTTACTTTAACAAGATTTTACAAAAAAAGTAAAGCTCCTAAATGCACATCAAGCAAGTTGTTCTTTCTTCCAATTTGATTAAGTGTGATTTGAACTTTGAAATTGAAGACACAAGTGTTTAAGATTTGATTTGTTCTTTCTCCAAAAAGTAAATGATTTGAGCGATTGCAATTTCTTTCCTTTGGGCATTCAAGATTGAGATGTGCGTGTTGATTTAGAACTTTGAAGTGCTTTGTTTTGTCTTTAAGGCATTCAAGATTGAATTTGTGTTTTGCTTGAATTGAAAAGGAGGGAATAGAGATGCTTCTTCTTTCCAATTTAGATCATTCAAGATTGTGTTTGATTTTCAAAATGATAATGACTCTTAGGACCTAAGTTCTTTTCCTTAGTTTCATTCAAGATTTGTTTGACCTTTTCTTTTTTATGAATCTGAGAAAATTTAAGGCAAAAACACAGTAGGCAGCGACATTGTCCAGCTAATACGCGACACGAAAAACTCTCAAGTGACAGTAGAATGTTTACAGGCGACAGAGAAAACTGCGTAGGCGATAGAGAAATGATTCCAGGTGACAACTAAATATTCCTAGGTGACAATAAAAGCTCTCATAGGTGATAGCATGATATGCATAGGCGATACTCAAATGTGCCTAGGCGACACTAAATCAGGCTTAGGCGACACTTAAATAGGTAGAGGTGAAACTTAATCATGCATAGGCGACAATGAAAAGTTGCTAAGCGAGACTTAAAAATGCAAAGGCGACAGTAAAATGTGCATGGGGGGCAAACAAATTATTACAGGTGGTAGTGAAATGATTACAGGCGATCAATGAAGTATGCTACGCGATAACGGAATGATTGCAGGTGAGACTTCTGTACGCAGAGGTGTGAATGTTTATCTTACAGGCATGATTATTTCCATTGCAGGCGACAGAATAGAAGTTATCGAGCACAAAATTCTTCAGGAAGTAGGTGTCGATACAGAGCTCGTAGGCATGATCAAAGTCTTTGTAGGCATTACTTAACTATGCTTAGGTGTGACTGAACTGTGTGTAGGTGACATTTCATCTATTTCCTGCAAATTATTCATGAAAAATGGCAAATATGAGAGTACAAAGTATGATTTAATCAAGTTGATTTGTGAGTTTGTGTCCCATCGGGCGTGCCAGAATGTGGACAAGGCTTTCGAGGGTACCTGCTTTGAAAGACTTCAAGCCAAACAAAGATTAGATGATAGACTAAGCATGAAATCAATGCAAAACAAAGAAAACTCTAAGCTAGCCACCTCAGATTGAGCCTAAACAGGTGCACCCAAGCACTGTTTGATTTGCTCTTGCTTAAGGGGATGTGGGTGTGCTCTCTAATCACTTGGAGCATATTCCTTATGCATTTAGGATGGATTGAAATCTATGAAAACCCCAAAATGACACAAAAAAGGTATAGAACACCTGATTTTCCCCTAAGGCCTCAAGGATCAAAATGATGCTGATATGAATATTAAGCTACATGAGATTTATGCTAAGATTGATTTTAAGCCAAATAGGGATGTGATGATGCTATGCTTATGCAAAACAATGAAATAAACTATGTCAATCCATTATTACTAAATTAGGATGAGCTAAAATGCTTGAAAGTAAGCTAGATTAAGATGATTATGCTAAGTCTAGAGCTAAATGGGCATGATAACAATGCATGAGAATAAAAGTTAAGCTAATAAATTTTCTCTTGAAAGGAGGAGCATTTATAGGATTTGGGAAGGAGGAATGAGTGGCCAGGATCAAAATACTTAAGAGAGGCCAAGATTCATTCAAAGGGGAGCACATGGATTGTGCTAGTTCAGGGCCACCTCTTTGTGACAAGTGTCACAAGGGCATTGGGTTGAAAGATGGGAGGAATGTGCACAATTTGGGAAATGTGCCTAAGGTCAAAGGGTGTAAGAAAGGGGTGAGGGACTTCTTAAATGCATGATAAATGCATGTAAGAGGGATAAGGAGGCCTTAAATGCACTTAATACATGTAAGAGAAGTCTCTAGAAGTTTGTTGACTTTGGGTTAAGCTTAGGAGTTGGCTAACCTTAGTTAGGGAATGTGACAGGATTAGGGGAGGGATTAGGATTAGGATTAGGGTTAGGACTTTCTAGAAGAGTCTAGAATTTCCTTAGGATAAACATGGATTTTAAGAAATAAATAAAGATTTATTTATTTCCATGGTTTAGGTTTTGAGAATATTTATTAAAAATGAATTTAACAAATATGAGGATTAAATTTTTAATCTTAATTAAATATTTTGAGTTGGGATTAGGGTTAGGAAAAAAGGAGATTAGTCTTTAATCGAAATTAAAGAAGGATTAGAAGATTCAGAAAGAGGTTAGTGGTCTTAAGGAAATTGACCAAGTTTTGGGCAAAAAATAAATAAATTATTTATTTTGAGATTTTTGGTCAATTTATTAGTTAAATAATTAATAAATAGGAAAATAATGTTTAAATAAGATTTAAACATTTTTGGGAGGGATTTCTTAATTAAATATTTTTAATTAAGATAAAGGGATTTAATGACATAAAAATAAATTAATTAACTAAATAATTAATTAATTAATAAATGATGATGTCATCAAAATTTTTTCAAAAAATAAAAATACTTTATTTTCTAAAAGATTTTTAGGTGTCTACAGTTATCTTTCAGTATAATGAAAATTGGTGGAATCATGGTTCTATGATTAGCTTAGGATTACATGCTTATGTGGATTATGTAATGTTTCATGAAATGCAGTTATATATATATTTGTCAAGTTTAGATGTTAATACTTCATTTTTGAAATGATTATTAATGCAAAGATTTTATGATAAACTGACATCGAAATTGAGTGTGCAGGAACATAGCCATGGTTGTAAATTCGAAGAAATAAGAAAGGATATAAGTGCAATCAGTTTGAAACCAAAGTCGACTCTAAGAAGAGTACGACCTCGTTGTAACGTGATTTTATTTATAAATGTGATGCATGTGTGTATGTGGTTGATTATAATTGTAAATGTATGTTTGTAAGTAAATGTCACTTGTAAAAATACAAATATAGTTTTCCCACTAAGCATGCCAAGTGTGTATGTGATGTGTATTTATGTGAGGTGTGACTTGACACCATTATGATGATATGGCATGCTTGAGTGGAAAATGGACCCCACCCTCTCCTTAGTTGGTCTTGAGCATTCCTAAACTAGGTAGGTGGTTTAAGGAACCAAGATTCATGTTACCAATACTCCATTTTCGGATGCAAGTTTAACTGGGGTTTTTGAGGGGTTCTATGGAGTCCCAAGGTGTAGTTTAGGTTAGATTTTGGTGTCCCAAGGCTAATACATGGGTTAGGAGGATTATTTATTCTATTTCCACTTTCCTAGGCCAGCATTTTGTCTCTCTAAATGGGCCATTTTTTATATAAATGAAAATAGAAATGCTATCTAAGATGTCTCACCTTTTCATGTGTTGAATTTCATTCCATTCCTTTAGTAAGGGCAAGTGTCACTTTGTCTAGGATCTAGAAACCTAATTGTTTTGAGAATAGGATTGAGAGGAATGTTGGAATGACTTTAAGGGAGAGAGACTTAGGAGGACAGACACTTGTTCATTTTGGCTATACTAGATTTGGAGAGAGTGAGATGAGGTCTAGAGAGGTTTGGACTAGTAGATTTGAGAAGGATAGCAAGCTTGGAGTCAAGAGGAGCTCATCTTCAACTTTTCAATTTTGCCTTGGCTTAGGAGAAGGTTGGTGGTTTCTATCTTGTGATTATTTTGTATATGCTTTGAAAGAAATGTACTAGTGTGAAATTTGTAAATTGTATTACCTTGTGTTGAATCTTATATTGTTTAGTTTCATTTTGAAATTTTTCTTTCAATCTTGTTTGTCTTCTTGAATTATTTCATGTTTTTGGGTGTGCAAGTTCACTCCTCTTCCTTGGGAGGATTTGAGGAGAACTTGGGGTGAAGGGCCTAGTTGGGATTTCTTTATGTATGAGAACATGGTTGTATGGGCACCATGAGAGCCTTCTTATGTTTGTTTGGGGGCCATAAAAAAATTGTTGATGCTCAGGGATTTGAGCTTTTTGGTTGGAAGGGCCTTGTGAAGGCTTGTAATATATGTTGAAATGTTGTTTTGTTATAAGATACGTGTCTCCATAAGAGAAGATTCCACCTTCACCCATCTATGGATTCAATATTTAGAGTCCTTTGGGCAAGCTTGGGAAGGGAGTAAATTGTGAAAGTCTTTGTACCAAAATTGTGCTTGAATGTTTATGCTTTGTGATGTTTGTGTGTAAACCATCCTATTCTTGTTTCCCCTAGCTCAGGGGTGGCCATGTAATGGCCTAGACTGGGTGGTGAGCCTCCATGGCCATGTGAAGAAAGTCTTGTGTTTGCAGGTTTGGTTTCTTGGTTTAAAGGAGAAGTCCAAGTTAAAGTTGAGGAACTTTTAAAGACTGTTCTTCGGAGAACAGCTTGAGAGATCTTGTTCTTTACATTTTGGTTTTCTATAAAAAAGAATTTGTAATATTATAAAAGCTAGAATTTAGACTGGTTATTCTAGTAGTTTTTCTGAATTAATACAATTTATTTGCTCTCTTTATAGTTCTAAAATCTGCAACTATTAACTGAATTTAAAAATTAGTTCTCTGCATAAATGTTATTGGATTAGACATGGAGTGGAAATGTTAGATTAATTTTTATTTGCTCAGAAAAGGGTTGAATTTCTTGCAACTAAAAATTAGTTATTAAATCAATTTTTTTTAGCTTGTTTGTAATATAAAATAATTATGTACAGAAAGGTTAAATTAGTTCTTTTTATTTAGTTTTTTAAAAGGTTAAAATTACATGTATCTGTGTTGAGCATTTTTAATGTCGTTAAAAGATTTTTACTGTTATTTCTATGATTGAGATTTTTGCATTAGTAAATGTTTTAAGTCTAGCAGTAATCTAGCAAGTAGTTAATAAATTGAAGCCATAAGGATTATACATTTGAAGAAGATAATAAGATTTAGTATAAATTTTCTTTACAACGGAACAGTATGTTTATACAAATTGGATTTAATGGATTACATATCTAAAAATTATATGTTCATTATCTTCTATCAAAATTGTAAATAAGAAACCTGGAAGTTCAAATGCTAAAGTTGAATGCAGTAGATAGATTCAATATTTAGGCTAGAGATCTGAATATCAAACCTAGAATATGTATGAATTATGACTTACTGAAACTTCAATTTAGACAAGAAAATTAAATGTATAAAGATACTAACGAGGTCTATATTTTATTTGCTATAGACTGTTTAAAAACTTAATCTGTTCTTTTCCTAAATTTGATGCACATTTCCTAAATCTGATGCACATGTGGAACTGTTTAAAATAAATCCATAATGTCAATTGATATAAATATATAAGTATATATAGTATGATACTATATAGACATATATATTTAAAATAGTAAATTACATTAATAACAGAGACAAATGTTTTCTGTTCCTTTTCCTATGTTAACAAACTGTAGATTTATATTTATAAATATTATATATAATATATTATACATAAAAATATGTATAATATATAATATATAATAAAAAAAAGGCTTTATTAAATAATGCCACTTAACTGTTTGATTAACCTGTAATATTAAATGATATAATAATATAAATTATATATTATACATAAAATAATGTATAATATATAATATATATTATAATATTATACAGTTAATATATATATAATAAATGAAAATAGAATAATATATATAATATAATATTATATATTATATACTATACAATAAATATTGTATAATATATAATAAATAATATTATATTATTTATTATCGAAATGCTGGTAATAAAAAAAATTGGGGGTTGCATTGTTAGGGCTGAAGCCCTTTATCCTTAGGCCCGCGCATGCAGCGCTGCTGTGACTCTAAGTCACGGCAGTGCCTAAGCACTGTCATGGCTTAGAGCCATGACAGTCCTTGCCGTGACTGTAGGCACGACAAAGACCTAGGTCTTTGTCGCGGCTACAATCACGACAGTGATGATCATTGCCGCGCCTACCCACAGACAAAATAGAGGTAGGGCCTCCTTAAAACCCTAAAAAAAATAAAATGTTAAATTATTTTTTTTAACATAAAAAAAAAATGCTCAGCTTTAAATGATGAGGAACATCGCCATTTTAATGGGTTGCAAACAGAATGCATATACCATTGATCTGTATAATAGATATATATATATGTATATATATATTAAAACTAAAGAAGTTCCACAAACTTCTTAAACATGAGCAAACGATTGGATGCCATAATATAAAATAATAGAAAATTTGTATACCCTCTAAGAGAAAACAAAAGTTGGACGGCCCAAGAAGAACTCTTATGGCATTAAGAGAAAACTTGCAGGCCTGGTAGAATACCCCACTGTGTTGGGAAGATTTTCTTCAAATTTTTTTTTATCTACAACTCATCTTCTCTCCTCAAACCTGCAAGAGACAAAATGAGTAAGTTAGGGTTTTGAAAATGCTAATAAAGTGACCCCCAACCCTAATTTCAAATTAGGGTTTGGGAGGGGGCTCTTTTAATAATAATATATTATTTTTCTTTCATAACGTATAGAACTTAGCAAACTTTTAATTGCTAACTTTAAAAAAATAATTAATAATAACTTTCTTATATGATAAAGGCCCTCTTACTAAGGGTTGACTATTAAATTGGGAAGTCTGTATTTAATTTAGCTCAATTAATATTGTTTTTAACTAAGTTCTTTTGTGTGAATGTGTATTGGAATTCACCTCTTATTTAATCTAATATTAAAAACAAATATGCTGCACAAATTTTATTAGTTACCCTAGTGTCTTATTTATAGAGTTTATGAAGTTACAATGCTAATGTATAATGGAAAATTTAAATTAAGTTATGAAATTTAATCTCTTAAAATAATAAATTATTGTGTCTTAATATAATAGTTAAGTAATATCCTTTTAGATTTTTATTCTATTTGCTATTGTATTGTTTAACCAAAATGATGTAGACATCGTTATGTTGATATATTAACAATATTGATTTTAAAAGTTAATTAAGTTGTTTATGGGGCTAGACCTTACAAATTATGAATATTAGGGATAAATTTTATTAATGAAAATTACTAAATTTTATAACCTGGTAAATGTTAAAATTTAGTAAGGGTTTATAGTTTATCAATGCTTTGACATAGACTTTTATATATCATTCTAGAACTCAACATTAATCTTTTATTTCATCTATTTATTTTTACTTCTTAAAATTCATAGGGATAGACCGTATTATCCTGGAACAACATGAAAACATAGAGAAAATTTGTCCCCATTAAAACTCTTATTATTTCCCTTGTCGCCTAATGACTTCCATTGTGTAGGGGACGGAGGCACGCCAGTGCTTGCTTTATGATCCCTTATGTGTCATTGGGTGACTCACCCAAGTGAGCTTACGATCCCAAAGATTTGCGTCGATGGGCTTTTGTGTAACCTAGTTGTTCTAGGTGTTCGATAGTGTTTGTTTTTAAAAAAAATATTTGTTGTGTTTTTGTCCAATTATTTTGGGCATTACAACTAGTTCTTGAGTACAAATTACCTGTCAACATTGCCTTTTCTAAACCCAAGGTGAAGTAAGTACTTGTCTAACCTTGCATACCAATCCCTTGGAGCTTGCTTTAGTCCATATAGTGTCTTCTTCAACTTGCATACCATGTCTCCATCTTCACATAGAGGAAATCCACTAGGTTGTTCTATAAACACTTCTTCTTCAAGATCCCTATTCAAGAATGTAGATTTCACATCCATCTGATATACCTTGAAGTTCTTATGTGCAGCATAAGCCAAGAATAATCTCACAACTTCTATTCTAGCAACAAGAGAAAATGTCTCTTCAAAATCTATGACTTCTTGTTGTGAATAGCCTTTACATACCAATCTTGCTTTGTTTCTTACTACAACTCCTTCATTCATTTTATTTATGAAAACCCACTTAGTTCATATTACATTCTTGTTTTTAGGTCTAGGAACCAATTCCCAAGTGTTATTTTTCTCTATCTAATCTAACTCTTCCTTCATAGCATTTATCCAAGATTCATCTCTCCAAGCTTCATCTATAGTCTCTGGTTCAAGTTGAGAAATCAAACAGATTTCTTCTGTCGCCTTTGATCTAGTCATTACTCCTTGATTTGTATTACCAATAATTTTTTTTTCAGGATGATTCATCTTTACATACCTCAGAGTCTTAGGAACCTCAGTAGCCTCATTTGTGTCATCATCACAAGTCTCATTTTCGCATTTAGCCTCAAAAAGTTCTTCTTCTTCTGTAGAAGTAACCTCCTTGATCTCTGTATTCTAATTACAATCATACATTCTCTCGTGTATCTAAAATATTTCATCGATCTTCACATTGTTACTTTCAGTCATCTTTCTTAATCTCAAATTAAAGCATTTGTAAGCCTTTCTCTTAGTAAAATAACCAAGGAAAATTCCTTCATCACTTCTAGCATCAAACTTCCCTATCTCATCATCTCTCTTAATATAGCATTTACTACCAAATATTCTAAAATATTTTATAGTAGGAGTATGATCCAACCATAATTCATAAGGAGTCTTACTTGTACCTTCTCTGATTTGTATTTTGTTTAATGTGTACAGTGCTATCCCAACAACTTCTCTCCAATTCACATGAGATATATTTCCTTCAAGCAACATTGTTCTAGCAGCATCCAATATTGTTCTATTCCTTCGCTCTACTATCCCATTCTGTCATGGAGTCCTAGGAGCAAATGTCTGTCTATGTATTCCATGCTTTTCACAGTATGAATTGAATAAATCTGAAGTAAATTCTCCACCTCTGTCTGACCTCAAACATTTTAATTTTAAACCTGATTCATTTTCTACTTTTTCTTTGAATATCTTGAATTTATCAAATGCTTCTTATTTCTCTTTCAAGTAAGTGACCCACATCATTCTAGAAAAGTCATCAACAAAAAGTATAAAATACCTTTCACCATAGTATGATCTTGTCCTTGTAGGTCCACATAGGTCTGTATGTACCAGATCCAAATTTTATTTTTATGTATATGCTTTACTTTTATAACTACTTTTAGTCTATTTTCCCATAACACATTCTCTTCATACAGTTTTAGATGGTTTCACAATCTTTGGTAGATCTCTTACTACATTAGTGAAACTTGCCTTCACAATATTATCAAAATTAACATGAAAAAATCTTCTGTGCCATAACCAACTATCATCTACCTTCACAATAAAACAAGAAGCTCCAGATGTATTTAACTCAAACATATTACCTCTCGATTTAGTACCAGTTGCAATTAAATTTCCTATCTTACTTCTGATAAAACATTTTCCATCAAAGAAATTTAACTGAAATCCCTTATCCATCAGTTTTCCAACACTTAACAAGTTATGCTTAAGTCCATCAACAAGCAATACATTGTCAATATTAGTCTTTCCATCCAAAGTA
This sequence comes from Chamaecyparis obtusa, assembly GCA_027943335.1. Lineage (NCBI taxonomy): Eukaryota > Viridiplantae > Streptophyta > Pinopsida > Cupressales > Cupressaceae > Chamaecyparis > Chamaecyparis obtusa. Next base: position 769,871 of record BSBK01001433.1, read on the forward strand.
ATAGATCCTACTCCTATGATAGATTTAGGAACATTGTCTCCAAATCTTACAAGACCACCATCATACTTCACTAATTTAACAAACTTGTTTTTGTCTCCAGTCATATGATGTGAGAAACCACTGTCTATAATCCATGTAGATTTCTTATCAACATGTGATACTAAAGCTTTTTCTTCATGTACTGGTTTTTCATCTTTAATATCAATAAATCCAATCTCCTCATAATCCAAATCATCATAATCAAAAATACCTTCACTAGCTTAATAACATCCCCTATCCTTTGAATATTTAGACTTGAAAAACTTAGGTTTGTGCTTAGGAACTTTTGTAGGACATCTAGATGTAAAGTGACCTATCTTATTGCATGAAAAATATTTCAAAGGTAACTTTCTTTCAAATTTACCCTTACCTCTCTTTTCTCTTCTAGCAATCAGTACAACAAGTCCATCCATCTTTCTTTTTTCTACTTGTATCTGTTCCCATTCATCAGCATATTCACTAAGCTCTTCTTTCATGTTCTCATTGCTGGTGCTCGGAAGTGCAGACATTATCTTCTTATGTGTAGATGCTTTAAATGTAGTTTCAACTTTAGGTACAAAATCTCCCATTTCTGCAGCTTCAAAGGTAGTTAGCTTTGCAATCAACATTTCTCTGCTAACGTTTGGAGTCAAAGGTATAATCTCTTCTATAGCCTAAATTTTGGTCTTGTAAATGGGTGTCAATAATCTAAGAATCTTTGAAATGACTTCTTCCTCTTCAAAAGTGCCTCCACAATTTATGATTCCAATCATAGCCTCTGTAACTCTTTGTACATAAGCCCTAACACTTTCATCATCCTTCATTTGTAACTTCTCCATCCTTGTTTTCTAGTTCTGTAACTTTTCTCATTTTGTAAACTTGTCTCCTTCATACAATGCTTCTAATCTTGTCCAAATATTGTGTGCAAAATCCAGATCTTTAACTTCATTAAATTCTCCTTCAGAGAGTGTGCTGATCAGTGCTTCCCTTGTGACCATGTTATATGAAAATATACTCTTCTCCTCATCAGTAGCTTTTCCCATTTCATCCTCAGTCTTCATAGCCACCTGATTCTTTGTAATCACCTAGTAGTCAATGTCCAAACATAGCAAATGAGTTCGCATCTTGTTCTTCCAACTGTCGAAGTTTTCAGGATCAAATTTCAGACTATCCTTCCTATAGAATGCCATCTCCAAGATCACCTCAAGATTTTAAGCTTTCTCTCTAAGGACCAGTAGCTCTGATACCAATTGTTAGGAATAAGTGTCCACAATACAACTGAGAGGGGGGGGGGGGAATCAGCTGTATGATAGATTATTACACTTTAAACTTTGAATAGTAGCAGTATCAAATCCAATGAACACAATGAATTCCAACACAATAACACAATATTTTGTTGTCAAGGAAACCCTATTAAAGGTAAAACCTTGGTGGGAATTATCACCCACTAATGATGTGATGAGAGTATAGTATCCTTGTTAGTAGATCTAGCCCTGTTAGGAGTTGATTAAAACATTAAAGTAAATAGTCCTTGTTAGAGGACAAACCCTATTAGGAGTCAAGAAAAAGAGGGTTATGTCACAAGATAAGTGTATATGAAGAAATACACAATCTTTTGAGCTGTCCCATAGCAATTGTCTTTGCTTGATCATTTCCAATGAAGTATACAATTATCCTCTACTCTACATCCAATAGACACAAGCTCGCAGCTTCCACAATTCTCCTATTACATCACATACATTCTCTCCACACCTTTTCAAAAGAAAAGATCTTACATATATACCCTATTACATTCTACATGATCAGGTCGGCCAATTAGACTTTCTTAATACACAAACAATTACATAACTCCTTGCTAAGATACACATGGTATCTAAAACAAGTATACAACAATTAAATTACAACAATTAAGGACAACCATCCTTAATTCAAGTTCTCCATCCATAATACATGCTACATCTCTGAAGTCAGCTTCCAAATAGGTCTTCTTTAGAACACACACCACAACTGATGTCATCCTACTTTTCGTACCTTGCGCTGACCATTGAAAATTATTCAGTACCCTTTCTATCATCTCTTAAGCTCGCATACACTGAATCCTCATCTCTTGTAAGATATTCCCAAAATATAGAGACTAACTCTGTCAATTTCCACTGTCACTCTCCAGTAACCAGTCTTCACCAAATCTTTTGTAACTCAGCCAATATGCAATATTACATCATGCGATCTTAGATATAAGATCACAACACCTTCCAGTACACACAAATGACTTTGCATGATCTGAAACATTTGTACAGTATGTACATTGTAATAGCCAGCCTGTTCTCTTCATAGAAATATATATTGACATCAGTGACAAAATATGAATGACAACAACAACAATTCCAACATCACTCAACGTAGTGATTAAACATATTAAATGTATCACCAATCTCCCCATTGCATTAGCAATATCTAACACCTCTTAGTTGTGCTTACCTCCTTTTGGGCCTAACAAGTTTATGTAATGCAACTTAGTGGTTTTGTGGGAGTTTGATTCTATAAAAGAAATCACATGGGTAGTTATTTAGGTGAGCCAGATTTAGCATTTGTGAAGGTTGGAAGTATGGCATGAGATGTGTGGTTGCTTTCTTGTTCACATGGAGTGCTTATTTTTGGCTAGGGCTTCAAAGGCTTTCATGGTGTATTGTAATAGACACATTGTTGAATAATGTGTGGATGATGGATACTTTTGGAGGTTGGGTTTTACCTCACGAGAGTTTTCCTAGGATATATATTTGATCACTTTTTGTGGGTACATTGTTTATTCTCTTGCATGTGGATTCTGAGTACTTATTTGTTCATTTCACATTATGGGTTATGTGAAAATTGTCATAAAGTTAGATGCAAGTTTCCTTACAAGTGGTATCAGGGCTTTGGTTTTTCTTGTATAACCCTAGGTTGAATCCATTGGAATGCATGAAATAATGATAAGGCAATGCAAGATATGAGGGTTTGTCATAGATTTGGGGGTTGTAGATTTGTGGGGTATTGTGGATCTAATTTTATAGAAATTCTTGATCAAAAGGGGGATTTGAATGTTCATTTAAATGAGAGTTTTTTGGGAGATTTTATAGAAAATACCTCCTAGGATGAAATTTAATTCACCATTAGATACAAGCTACCCTTGCGATGAATTTTCATATCAAACTTGATCCCCTTGGATGTTATTGACTTTTGAAGCAAATATTTTTCCCATACAACTGTATGATAGTAAAGGTGATGATACAGTCACTATGAAGGTCTCACAAAATTAAAATTTTATAATATATAGTTAGAAAAAACTTATTGGGATTTATTATAAAAATTAAATAAGTCATGGGAGGGGGGTTGGTAGACCTCCCCATTTCCATGGTACCGCAATGGTACTAAATTGTCTGGACACTATGGCTACCCCACTGGTATTATATTCTTGACCACTATGGGTATTGCAGTGGTTGGGTTATCTGAATACTACAGTTACCACTGACGATGACATAGGAGAGCTCATCTTTTGGGATAAGCTCGAGGTGGGGCCCACCTACTCTTTAATAAAAAATAATTTTTTTCTCTCTGATTAATAAATGAATGAATTAATTTAGTATTATTTTTAATATTAAATAAAATTCAACCCAATATTTTATTAAATAGATTTTTTATTAAATATCATAAAATATTCAATAATGTTTTTGCCATAATATTTTTATATGCCTGTACGGAGATGGGTTCAAGACCCATAGAGATATTATTGGAATTATTTTTATAATGGGCATATTGGAGAATGAAATGAGAAATTATTTTCATGGGTATTGTTGTGGTTCCACAACCACGCTCCCCTGTTGAAACACTTGGCTTCAGGCCCCCCCTCTTTTTGGCTTGCTCTTGGTTTGTTTCTCTGCTTGTCTGTTTAGATGTTTGTCTTTAGGTTTAGGTGTTTCTTTTGGTCTTGTTTATGTTTCACACTTTTGTACTTTCGAAGGCCCGAAAGTTGGAAAGGTCTAAAAAGTCGATTAGCCTTGAGAATATTGAATCCTAGGGATTTTTGACTTTCAAAGGTCCAGGCACTGAAAGGTACAATTCTCTGAAGAGAGTCAACCTTTCAGCGTTTCAGACTTTCAGAGGTCCAAGACCCCCGAAAGGCCAATTGATAGAGGTGGCTTTTGTCACCCTGCTAGTTGCCTATATAAGGCAGTGAGCCATTTTTTGAGTCACTCATTCTCTACTTGTGATCGTGTTTTTCGGAGCTTTTAGGCGTGCATCTTTTCCCTTATTTTTTATGCTCCTTGACTACTTGTGTTTGCTTCTTAGCTTCTCACCTCACGATAGCTTTGAGGTTGGTGTCTTTCTCCTCTCCCTCTACCCATTTTTTTTGGTTTCTGGTTTGTGTTCCATTTTTGTTCTTGGTTTTCATTTTAGCTAGGGTTTGTCATTTTTGGTTAGTCTTGTCTTGCTTCCAGGTCGCAGGGTTGTCCCATTGGCCCCTTAGCCATGGGTTTGTGGTCGGACCCATTTTCAAGCTCATTTTTGAGCTCAAAACCCCAAACCCTCATTTATTCACCATTCAGCCCTAGAAAATTTCAAACTTTCATAGTCTGAAAGTCTCAGAAGGATATCTTCATGAAAATTGGATAAATCCTTTTCGAATTTTTGGTGGTTTCACACACCAAATATCTGACATGCCCGAATCACTAAAATCTAGTCTTCTGGACCCCTGACACGCCGAGCCCAAAACTTTGATAGGGTCCCCTTTTTTTGGTGTTTTAGCCTTTTTGACCTTTTGGAGGTCATGTACCCCCGAAGGTCTGAAAGGATGAAATTGGTTTCCAGGTACTTTTAACTTGGGTTGTTTGGTTGCTTTTATCTATTTTTCATCAGAGTTTCTTGTATAATTTGTGTAGGTGGATGATAACTGATTTGTGTCCCTTGGCTCTTTACAGAAATGGTAGAGAAGGTGAACTCACTGACTATGAGGTATCAATTCAAGGGATATCACACACCATCCAAAGTGGGGAACTTACAAGCTAGGATCATAGATACTGAGATCAGGAACGCCAGTTGGAATGACTACCTGGTCAAGTGTGCACAACCGGTAGGGAGATCTGAGGACTACACTTCATTAGTGTACTATTCTCTAGTAAATGCAATAGCACACCATGTATCCATCTTGTCATCACATTTGATAACCACTCTAGCAAGTCACTACATACCAGATGAAATAATGGTTAAAAATAGGATGGGCGAAGTAGTTCTGGATCTCAGGCCTAACAACATTGAAGATGTCTTCCACCTACCCAAGGGCATAGACAAGTTATATAGTTCCTCCATTAGCAAGGGGATGGATTTTTACAACAAAGATGTCTCATTATCCCATGAGATTGTGAACAAGGAGTACCTCATACAACCTCTACCTAGAAATAAGTTGGAAAAGATAGATATGTGGAGAGGATACATGAAAGAGGACATCCAAGCAACCATCACCATGATCAGTTGGGTGTATGGATTGCCAAAGTTTGTACAACTAGAACTATGGATGATCCTTCTTATTGAAAATATAAAGGATATACAGGCAAGATTCGATTAGGAAACCATCCTTAGTGACAACTTGGATCAATAGCTGATCATAGTAAAGAATGACCCGCACTTCTACATGACATCCTATGTTGTGTACCTATTGGCTACAAGAGCAGTGTATTCAAGATTGGTGAAAGTTGGTGCAATGGGTGATCAAAATGCATGGCCATTCACAGTATACCCACAATTGGTTTGGAAGGAGTGCTACACACACGATAGTCCTAAATTCTACATCATTAATGATGCTTTTGTGTTTTCCATCATACGCTCTATTGAAGGAGATTATGCCAAAAGGATGTCGACATAAGCTGCTACAAAGGTAAAGGCCCTGGGGGCATTCTATATTCAAATCAAGAACTTTACATACATTTGGGTGATAGGAAGGAACTTGGCTCCTAAAAATCTTCCAAGATATCCATCAGATAGGGTAATCTTGTTAGAGATGGCCTGAAAATTGTCAGATGCCCACGAACATATCTGGCATAAGAAGAAGCATTGTTGGGATTTCCCAATTTCTACAGGACCCCACTGTCTACCAGACATGAAGATCTATAAGTCCTTGGCATTCGAGTGGGATGAATTCCCACTACAAAGTTACAACCTCATAAGGACTAGGTTTGATCATGTTAGTACGTACAACCATGTAATGGGGAGACACTATATACATGAGCCTCACATTAAGGATCATTAGATTAATTGCCTAGATGATTATGAAGTAAGGATCCGTGACTACTGTCGGATGATCTTGGAGCTGGCATAGACTAATCTACTACTGAGGATACCTCAAAAGGTGAAGGGAGCTGACTCTGAGGATGTCCTAGATCCTATTTATAATTTGGATAAAGTATACACCAGAGCCATTTTGAATGTAGAGGTTGATAGGGATGAAAATGATGACATCAACTTCAAGGCAAGACACATCATCAAGGTGACTAAGGAATGGATCAAATGTCCATTTCCTATGGATCCAGTGCCAATGAAATAGCAACTAGCTCAGACCTCTAAGGAAAAGAATAAGAAAGGAGAGAAGGTGCTGATGCCATAGTTCAAGGAGGCTGCACCACAGAAGCTAGAAATAGTGTATAGACATGAGCACCCTACGACATATGGCTTTGCTACCCATTCAAAGAAGCCTAAAAAAATAATGAATAGAAGCATACCACCTCTAGATGTTCAGTCCTTTATTGGTCCTAAACCTCTGAGTGCACCAAAGAAGGCACCTAAATTCAAGGTGACTGGACCTAGGCCAGCTGGGGTAATAAAATGGCATGTGTACAAGAGAAAGCAAGACTCAACGCCCACTCAAATAGACACCCTCTTAGAGGAAGATGAAGATGAGGAGGATCAAGTGCCCCTCAGTAGAAGAACATGGTTTGCAAGATTTTTGAAAAGAATGCAGGTACTAGAAGATGATCCACAAGAAGACGCTGAAGGAGAAACCCAAGGGGAACCTATAAATTTGGATGCTCTAGGAGATGATGAGTTTGACATCTCTGAATTTGAGGGACTTCATGGTTTCCAAGAATATAAGCAACAGGCTCCAACTACAGGGCAGTCCTTTTCTTTTGATTCCTTCCCTATGCAGTTCACTAGCCCTCTTGGTAATGTGGGAGAGGAAGTCCTTCGAGACTCACAAGAATCAGTCGAGGAGGTTGCAATTTAAATTTAGAAGGATACTATAGATTCAGGAAGAGATTCTTGTGTAGGTGTCACCTTTGAGGAAGACATAGCAGGACAGATTCCCCAGGTTTCACAAGTTCAATTCCACCTCCACCTCCACCTATGCATTAAAATCCACCTTTGCCTCCGCATCCAACACCACCTACCACTCTACTTCTACCTTCGGTTCAAACTACTCCATTTCCACCAAAACCTCTTCCTATTCATGTTCCCATGATGACTCCTCCACATTTGCCAATGCCTTCACACACTCCTCCTATCGCTCCTACTTCTGCAAAAAACCCTCCTTCCCAAGCTTCCATTCCACCACTAGTCCACACTGAAACATTGGTACAAGGTCCTTAGGAGCCAGAGAAAGAAACAAAGGAAGTTGGAAAAATTATCTCAGAAGGATAAGACGGATCAGAGAAACAGGTTGAAGAGGAAGAACATACAAATATGGGAGAGGAGATGAATGTGATGGAAGAGCAAGAAACAAAAGAAGGAAAGGAGGAGAGTCAAAAGGAGATAGAAATAGAGCACCTAACTACTACCTTGACTCTAGTTGCCCCTTATAAGACCCTCTATTCCTTTTCAAAGCCCACTTGGTTCACCAGGGAGATTCAACCAAGGGTAAGGGTATACACAGATGGTGATGATACATATATGGCAGCATTAGGGTGAGCATTCCATCAGATAGGATCCTGTACCTGAGCAAGAAATCTTTCACATGTCACATAGGACCAAGTGGGTAGATGGAAGGCTCAGGTAGCTATCCCCACAATGAATTTTAGTATGGCAAAAGTCACTCTAGATGATTACATGTTGGAAGAGGTAGACCTAGGAGAGCCAACTAGAGAAGGAAGCAAAACTATGGCTATACTAGAACTAAAACATGCCTTAGGCTTCATGGACAAGGATGAAGAGAAGATCAAGGCATTGATGGAACAAAACAAAGCTATGAAGAAAATCATTCTTAAGACAACTAGTCCCATTGACCCTAGTAACCCTGAGGCCTCATTACAGGCAATTTTGGAGAAGAGGGGTGATGTAAATATATCAACAGGCATCCCACATTCTTTTGTTCAAGCATGTGCAGATTGGAAGGCTAATTTTGAGGAGTTTTCCAAGGTGTCTCTTAGGAAGATTTTGAGGCCTTTCCAAACTATTCTTTAGGGAATCACATTTTTGGTTGAATATAATATCTTTTGTGCCTTGTGGACTGATGGAATTGATTAAGGATGTGAAGTGTGACTATGATGGCCTTATGGACAAGGTTATGGCTATTATTGAAGAGACTATTTTTTCAAATAGATATATCTTAAATGCCCAATGGAGTTTGTAGTTTGAGAATCTACTAAGCAAGAGATATATCATAGCTATCCTACTCTTCCATTATAAGAATCTATATATTTGTAATCCATTCTCTATTTGTTTAATATATATACATCCATTTCTAAACTATTATTGATGATGAATATTTCCACTAACCAATTGTAATCTATGTTGGGATTGGAAGGTCAACAAACTTTTGTCTGTTGTAGCCTTGCCCTTTCAGCTGCTCAGTATGAGATTATAAATAAGACTCTTCCTTTCATTTGTAAACATTCTGATTTGAGGTTAATATAATTCTTCTAATCTCAGTGTGGATGTAGCCACTATTTTCATGAACCATGATAAATAGTGTGTTCTCTGTTATTTGCAATCTACTCCTTTAATTCTATTTTCTAGTCTTTTATTTCAAACTCTTTAAATTCTACAATTGGTATCAGAGCGAGGTTAATCGTTGGTTGAGATTTCGGTAATTGAAATTTTAGAATCATGGAAAATATAAGAGTTTAGAAATTCTCTGGGAAGAACTACAGGATATGGAAGATTCAAATGAAGTCTCTATTAGTCAACAAAGAGCTTTTGCTTGCACTTGAAGGAAAAGCAAAGAAACCCTTAGCCATGTCAGATGAAGATTGGGGAAAGCTTGATGAGAAAGCCATGGTGACAATCTTTCTTGCATTAGGTGATAATGTACTGTATAATATTTCAGACAAAACTACAACCAAAGACATATGGGATAAATTGGCTTCAACATATGCACAAGCATCCACTATGAATAAAGTCTTCATCATGAAGAAGTTATACAAACTTAAGATGAGGGAAGGCGAAGCCATGACAAATCATCTCAATGAATTTAACACCTTGATCAGCCAAGAAAATTCAGTTGGCATGACATAAGATGATGAGAATAAGGATATTCTATTGCTATGTTCTCTTCCTAATAGCTGGGATGGACTTGTGATATCTATAAGCACTTCAACATCAACTACCAAGAAGATGGTCTTTGATGAAGTTTCAGCCACCTTGCTCTCCGAAGATTTGAGGAGAAAGAATGACGAGTCCTCATTCAGTAATGCTCTCACAATGGTGAGCACCAAAAATAGAGGAAGAAGCCAATATAGAGGTAGATTTAATAACAATCAAAGGTCCCAATTTGCAAGAAGATCGTAGTCAAGAGGGAGACAAAATGGTTGTTTATTTTGTGGGAAGGCTGGGCATGTTAAGAAGGATTGTAGAAAATTCAAGAAGGCGCAAGAACAAGTATTGGACAGTCAAGCAAACATAACTCATGAAAAGGATTTGGGTATCCTAATTTTATCTACAAGTGATACAAAAGCTGATTTGTGGGTAATTGATTCAGGAGCTTCCTTTCATGCTTCCTCTCTCACGGATGCATTTACAAATTATCAAGAAGGAGAATTCAGAGAGGTATATTTGGGTAATAATAAAGCATGTAAAATTATTGGGAAAGGAGATGTTGTCTTGCATCTTGAAGGTGGAGAAAAATTACTTCTCAAAGATGTTAGACATGTTCCTCAACTAAAGAGGAATCTGATTTTAGTCAGCCAATTATATACCCAAGGATTTAAAACTGAACTCATGAATACATAGAAAATAGTCAAAGGTTCATTGGCTATTGCTAAAGGAGACAAAACTGGTAGTCTCTATATTTTGAAACCTATTGATAAGGTGGGAGCTGCTTTGACACTTGTGGAAAATGATGTTGCATTTTGGCATCAAAGGCTAGGCCATATGAGCAAGAAAGGCCTTGAGGTAATGCTGAATCGTGATCAACTACCAGGTCTCAAATCTACAAATTTGGAGTTTTGTGAGTATTGTCTTCATGGGAAATAAAAGTGGGTCAGTTTCTTGAAGGATATACATGACAAAAGAACAACACCCTTGGAGTTAGTGAATTTGGATGTCTTCGGACCTACAGAGGTAACCTCTTATGGAGGTGCATAATACTTTGTTACTTTTCTTGATGATAGCACCTGAAAGGTATGGGTTTATATGCTTTCTAGAAAATCAGAGGTATTCTCTAAATTTAAAGTTTTTAAAGCTCTTGTGGAAAATCAGAATGGTCATAAAATTAAGTGCTTGAAAATGGATAATGGAGGTGAATTTTGTTCGCAGGAGTTTGATAAATTTTGTGCAGATCATGGTATAAGAAGAATTAAGGTTGTTCCTTTTTCCCCTCAAGAAAATGGGGCAGCAAAATAGTTAAATAGTGTATCATCTTAAAATGGAAGCACTTCCATGTTAAGAGCATTTAGCCCTCTAAGTAAGTGGTTTGGGACCATGTTAAGTGCCTTGATCAGGTCTTTGCATGTATTTGGCTTTCTCCCCACTTTTCACTTCTTCCCTGCACTTGATTTCTTCATTCTAGGTGAAATTAGGGTTAGGATCCTGAGGATTCTCCTTAATTTCCCTCTTCCATGGCTTTATTTTCTAGGTAGGATTTAGAAATAGGTCCTCCTAGCCTTCATCATAGTAATCATAGGATTTTATGTCTATCCCTAGCATTCTATCCTGTTCTGGTATCATTTCTAGGTTTCTGGGCATCCTTGGGACCTCTTGACTTGGTTTTGAGTGAATCTGGGCCCAGGGTCAGATTCAAGGTCGAACCTGACTAGGTCAGGATCGAGTTTGAACCTGACTAGGTCAGGTCCAACCTTGATTTTTCTCCCTTCCTTCAAATTTCTAATTTCCTTAATTTTCAGGCATCGGGCTTTCGGGATATTTGTTTTCCCTCCTCCGAGTCAGCCATTTCGGGTTTCGGGATGGTAAATCCTCTAAATTGCATTTAATCTAGGTATATTTTTTAAAGGTTAGGACCTAATTGGGATTTAATTCTCCAAGGTGGCCCCTCTAGAAGATTGTGCCCTAGTTCACTATAAAAGGAGGCCTTCCTCTCTCATTTTCACATCAAGTTTTCATGCTCAAGCTCTCTCAAGCTCTCAAGTTCAAGTAAGTCTTCAAGCATTCAAGTGTTCAAGCATCCATCCCTCAAGGAGACCCATTGTTAGCCATTGAAGGATTCAATCTCTTTGGAGCCCCCTTGAAGATCCATCCTTCTCCATTCATTCAAGCCTTCTCATATGCAAAGATCAAGTCAAGATTGGTGTTGAAGATCAAATACCATTGATTGGAGACATCATACATTCAGTCTACATCCATTGAAGCATTCTTACTTGTGGATTTGAGGATTCGAATCTTCTACAAGGATTTCAACATAAGGGAGGTGATTTGTTTCAATTACTTTGTTTATGCACAATATATTTCAATTCAATTTCAAGGTTAATTCCTAAATTAGGGTTTGACCAAGACAAACCCCCCATACAACAAAAAACCCTATTTTCTTGCAGGTACAAGTGCAAAATTTTAGATCTGAGAGCAAATTTGGATACCCTTTTTGATGAACTTCTGAGACCTATGAACAGAGACAGAATCTTCAAATAAAGAATGTAGTATTTGACCTTTTATGAGGGTAAAAGTCAACCTGAGCTCATCTTGGAGAAAGAGTTCAAGGTTTTCTTTGTCTCGGCATTTTCAATCCAGAACAAGTTGCAGAACTGCTTGAAAGTATAGACAAAAATTAGAATTTGACATTTTCCAGATCTACCCTAATTTGAGGTTAGTATTTGTATTTCAATTGTTCAATATTTCAAGCATAATTTCCTTTATAGGGAAATATTGGATTTAATCTCTCTCTCTCTCTCTCTCTCTTCCATATTCTTCATAAATTGATTTGATTTTGCATTAACCTCTTGGTTGATCAAATTGGATCTCTTCTTTGGGAATTTGGGTTTGAGAATAGATCTCATATTTCCCCTTTTACATTTGAATAGAGTTGAATCCATTTTAACCCTATTCAAATAGAACCATTCTTGAGAAAGAATGGTGTATGCTTTCCAATGCTGGTTTGGGCAAAGAATTTTGGGTGGAAGCTTGCAATACAACAATCTATTTAATCGATAGAACTCCTTCATATTGTCTAGAGTTTGGCATTTTGGAAGAGGAATGGATGGGAAAAAGGATTTCGTACTCACACATCAAAGTTTTTGGGTGTGAAGCTCATGTACATGTCCCAAAAGAAAGAAGGAAAAAGCTAGATTTCAAATAAAAAAGGGGTATATTCATTGGCTATGGTGAAGATCAGTTTGGTTACAGAATTTGGGATCCAATTGAGAAAAAAATAATTCGGAGCAGAGATGTAGTTTTTAATGAGAAAGCATTCCCAACTTCAAATATGGAAGAAAAATTAGTAAGTGAATTTGTTCCCTTCTCTATTTTTGATAACAATACCAGGTCTAATAGAGATGTGCAGAATAATCTTTCACAAAACCTTGTTTCTCCTACATCGGTTCTAGCTCCAGCTCCTGTATTTTCTTCCTCTTCTAGCATGTGGAGTCAAAGTAATAATCACATAAGAGATTCTGTCTAAATTTGAAATAGATCAAAATGATTGTAACATTCACTCTCTCTTTGAAACACTCCCTACCTCTCAAAGTTAGTTTGCAACTGTTTCTTATCACTGACCTCACCTGCAAGCAATCCCCCCTCTCTCACATGACATTCATGACAGAGGCATAGGCTTAGGCGTTGATGAAAGAGGCATAGGTGTTGATCCTTTCCCACACAATCTCTCTTCACATTGCCATGCGAATGAGATGGACTCCACTGTAATGCATTACTCGCTGACTGCTCCCCTTCAAACATCCGCAAGCTCTCGCCTGCAGACTGCTCCTTTACATGGCTCTGTAGAATTTCATCCACATCATGCTCCTCTACATAGCACCCTCCATCCCTATGTTGAGACATCCCGGGTAGAGAGATCCCGTGCCAGTCCTGCTTGTGATGATCATTCTCTTAGTCATACGCATGATAGAAAAGACCACTCTCAGCGCAAGGGCATGAAATAGTCCACCTTTGGTGACCAACGTGGACATATCATAGATGATACAATGAGCACATCTCTTGGTAGGGATAATGCTCATCAAGGGGGAGTCTTAATAGGACATGCCTGCCAAAATAGTTTGGGTATACAGAGGACATGCTCTTTTCCCATCTCCAAGGGTAGTCCTCACGAATTATTCACCAAATCAAATTCAAATAGAGAAGTTACTCTCAGAAATTTCCAGACATAGGAAAGGGATAAAGGAAATGTTGATAGCCATTTGTAATAAGAAGAAAATACTTAGTGGTTGAGGAGGTCTACGAGAGAGAGATGACTTCCAGCAAAATTCTTTGATTATCAACTACTATTTGTTGAAGAGGCAGAGCCAGAGCTATTAATTTATGAGCAAATTGAACCTGCAAATTATAAAGAGGCATGTATAAGCAGTGATAAGAATAATTGGTTTGTTGCTATGACAGATGAAATGAGTTCGCTTGAAGCAAACGACACCTGGGATTTGGTCTCTCTTTCACCAAATCGAAAACCACTCAAGAACAAGTGGGTCTATAAATTGAAAGATGAAGGAGGAGGTAAAAAATGGTTCAAAGCTCGATTGGTAGTAAAAGGATATGCTTAGAAATAGGGGATTGATTTCACTGAAATATTTTTTGTAGTTGTGAAGATGACATCCATCCAAACAGTATTGGGATTAGCAGCCATTAGGGATCTTGAATTGGAGCAATTAGATGTTAAGACAATATTTTTACATGGAGACATAAATGAGGAGTTGTATATGCATCAGCCTGAAGGTTTTATGAAAAAGGGGCATGAACATCTCTATTGCTGGCTGAAGCGTAGTTTGTATGGGCTCAAGCAAGCCTCGAGATAGTGGTATGTCAAGTTTGACTCCTTCATGCTTGAACATAATTTTATTAGATGTGAATTTGATCCGTGCATTTACTACAAGACCCTTCCAAATGGAGAATTTGTCATTCTTCTTCTTTGTGTTGACAACATGTTAGTAGCGGGCACAAGTTCAAAAATTGTTAGTGAGCTGAAAACTAAATTGGCAAGTACATTTTCTATGAAGGATTTAGGGGCAGCCAAGAAGATTCTTGGTATGACTATCACCCGAGATAGGAAGAAGAAAGTAATCACATTGTCACAAAAATAATACATTGACAAAGTAATTCAGAGATTTGGTACGGCTGATGTGCATAACGTTTCTACTCCAATTGCTTCACATTTTCAATTTTTAGCAAATTTGTGTCCACAAACATAAGAGGACAAGGAATATATGGAGGACATCCCTTACAAATCTATAGTTGGTAGCATTATGTATGCTATGGTTTCGACACGTCCCAACATTTCTCATGTAGTGGGAGTTGTGAGTAGATTCATGAGCAATCCTGGGAAGACTCATTGGGAGGCTGTCAAATGAATATTAAGATACCTTAAAGGCACTTTAGATTTGGTCTTATGTTTTTGTAACAATAATGAACAGTTACGGGGATTCACAGATTCAGATCTTGCCGGAGATTTGGATAAGCATAGATATACTACCGGTTACACATTCATATTTGCTGGAGCTGCTATTAGTTGGGCCTCAAGGCTGCAACATTCTATTGCTTTTTCTTCCGCTAAAGCTGAGTATTTGGTGCTTTCCGAAGGTGCTCAGGAGATGATCTGGTTGTAGCAATTACTTGGTGAAATAAAGTATCAACAAAATGATTATGTTCTATTCAGTGACAGTCGCAATGCCATCTTTATGGCTCATAATCATACCTCTCAGTGACGTTCAAAACACATTGACATCCCTGCTCACTTTGTTTGGCACATGGTTGAAGAGGGCAGGTTGAAGGTTGAAAAGATTGATACTAAGATCAATCCGACAGATATATTCACAAAAGTTGTAACCAAAGAGAAGTTCGAATGTGCAAGAACTTTTCTTGGACTTGTTAAGCTGAAGTAGGTCAGCATGTAGAGTAGGGGAATGCCTGATCAGCTGAATTATCTGTTGACTTTCGGTGGGAGTTTGTTGGGATTGGAAGGCCAACGGACTTTTGTCTATTGTAGCCTTGCCCTTTCAGCTGCTCAGTATGAGCTTATAAATAAGACTCTTCCTTTCATTTGTAAACATTCTGATTTGAGGTTAATATAATTCTTCTGCTCTTAGTGTGGACGTAGCCACTATTTTGGTGAACCACGATAAATAGCGTGTTTTCTGTTATTTGCAATTTGCTCCTTTAATTCTATTTTTTGATCTTTTATTTCAAACTCTTTAAATTCTACAATCTATACGAAATTCTCCTCTTTCTATTTCCCTCTTTATTAGTTCCCCTTATATTTGTTGTACATATACTTTCTAATCTATACTACTGTCATTGACTCCTTGTAAAATTGGAAATCATATCTCTGTTGTGATATATCTTTTTACTTCTTTATGAACATGACTCTACCAAACTGTTCTCTTCATAATGGCCAGCTAAGTCTTTAATTATGATTCCTATCTGATTTGATCTTGGTTAACAACTTATCATAGATCGTGTTTATAAAAAATGTAGTCTTTAGTGATGCCCAATGTTAATCAAATCAGTTTGCGTTGTCTAATGCCCCTCCTAAACCATCAAAGAATGTTTCAACTTCTTACAAGACTCTTCATTGCTTGTATAATTAAATAGCATATTATAACAGCTCACCGTAACCATTACACTGGTTTAGCATTTACATCAATTGTATTGGCTTTCCCTCTATGCCCGGGTCTTCATACTAAATTTGTGCCACTTTTAGTCTTTGAACCTCTATTTTATCTCTAGTATCAAATTATGGATTGTCATCATCTCTGTTCTGAGGACTCCGCATCCTACCTGAATCAATATGATACAAATAGACCCCACAAGGAAATTTCTTCCTGACTGAATCGAACCTGTCGGCTTCAACTTCGTAACCATTTCAAATGCCCAACATAATCAAAGCTGATGATTATGTACCTTCCAATCGTTCGCTGATATTGATATATATACTTCTCCTATTTATATCTTAGGCCAACGTTTAAATTATTGAAGTCGTATTCTTTTCTCCTTTCCTTACTCCTGATGACTTTTCGTTCACCCCCCTGTTCATTTTGATCAACACTCTTTACTTATACTATTGTGCATGAAGCGCAGGTGTCAATGGACATATCCTCTGAAGGCCATCGCACATGGACAGGGAGGCGATCCAGGAAATGGCAACGTTCCCTAATTAAATGATATGTAATTATAGAGATAGTCTAATGACGTTCGAACAAAGACACGAGTTTAAAGTCATTTGAGCACGGATACCAGTAATGCTATTAATATAACATTACAACATTATTTGTATTATTAATATTTAATATTATTAAATATAAAGGTAAATATTGAATATAAAGATTATTATAGTATTATGGATTGGGGCCCATTATTAATATTATATAGATTAGTAATATTATTATTTGATAATTGTTTTGATTATATGTTGATAAGTATTATAGTAAATATACTGATTAATTATAATGTTAATTGTATATTAATCAATTATATATTGATTAATTATTAGCATTATATTGACTAATTGGTATTGATTATTAATATTATTAGTTATGAATTGATAAATAATATTATTAAAGTTGATTATTTAAGTAAATATTTTTCAAGCTAAATTATATATTATAATGTATTATTATTTATTTTATTTAATCAATATAATTTAATTATAATTATATTTTTTTCTCATTATTTAATTATTTAATCTGTATTATCATTAAATTTTGCTCTAGAAAGGGGACATTACATTGAAATTATGAGTGAAGAAGATGGTTTGGAGGAGAAGACCTTGAAATGGCAAAAGGCACTGGAGGATCTCGTAGTAATAAGGACGCAGTGCTTCCAAGTTTTGGTCAAGGTGTATGAGGGGTTAGAATTGGATAATTTTGAAGTGTGGATCTGAGATATCACCAGTGCATTGACCATTTTTGAAAAGGTGCTAAAAAGAATGAATAAAAAGAGAGATGAAAGTTTATTTTTTTGTGGGGGAAATGCATAAGTTCTTTGAAGGGTTGGACCTAGACTTGTATGAAGAAGATGATGAGAAAATGATGCATTCCATAAATGTCATCATAAATCAGTATATGGATATCTTCAAAGGAGTTGGTACAAAAGCAAACCTCCAGTAGATGTTCTATCAGAAAGAAGAAATTCAGAAGATGTTGTCCTGAGAAGAGGAAATAAAAGGGCTTGCAACTCAATTGATTACCTTCTGAGAGAAACAACAAGAAATACTTGAAGGAGTCAAAATGGTTGACTTTGAGGAAGTGCAAGAGATTGTGGATGGGTTCCGCAAAGCTCACCCAGAAGTCCTCCCAATTCAGTAGACACTCAGTTTTGACTTAGCCAAATTTTGTATTGAGGAAAAACATTTTTCACACTTAGCCATTTTTGAAGACTTGGAATTTGGCATTTCGGCCCTAGAGGATTTTCGGCCTCTAAAAGTTTGAAAGATTGAGAAAGGGTCACCTCCACACTTAGTCAATTTTAGAGCTTCATTTTTTCGGGGCAATAGTCAGGATCCGAAATTTCTAGGCATGACCGCCGTCTAACTTCAGTCATCTCAAACTTGATTTTTCATTCAAAGAGATCACATCTAGAGGGTCGTTTCTGCATGATTTGAGGGACTCTTCCAGTTGAGTCCATGTGGGAGAGACATAAGAGAATAAAGGGAAAGATCGCAAAGAATCATGAAGAACATGCATGAGTTCCAGTTTTGTTTTCGAGTTATTTTATGCATGATCTGCTCCATATTTCTAATGCACGATGTTTAATTCCGTGCTAGGGTAGTTTAAATTTATTCTAGGCTTAGTTTATTTCATGTAATCTTTAGTTTAGATTTATTTTCGAGTTTCATGCAACCAAAACCCTAGCTGCTAAATTGAGAGCACAACTCTATAAATTGTATGAACTTAATGTAATTAGAGTCAAATTTTTATCATTAATACAATACATAGAATTGGTGCTTCAATCGTGGTGTGATTATTCTGCTGCTTTTGTGAAATTTATGAATGTGTGAATTGCTCATTTGTTTATTTCAAAGAACTAGTTGATTGTGTGGTGATTTTTATCTATGATTCTTTTAGTTCGGTGTTTACCTCTGCTGCATTTCTTTGTTGTGACAAATTATTGAGAAGATCTCTCTTCTTTTTTGGTGCTTTCAAGATAAAATTGTCTCACATGTGCGCACATCCGTGGTGGCTTCATGATTTGATGAGTTTTGACTTATCATACATCTGCGTTTATTTCCATTAATGATTGCATCCACCTAGTTGAGATTGTGATTGAACATCAAATCTCTATTTTGTGGGTTTTCTTGCCTTCTTGGTATTTTAATTCACAAAGAAGTGTGATATTGGTTTATGTCCATTAGTTTCTTTCAGCAAATTTATTTCAAATCCTCATTACCCTACCTCTTACCTTCTTTTGCAAATTAGTTATGGTAGATTAATTAGATTAATATTGTTTGCATTTAAAAGATCTAAAAATCTCAAAAAGAAAGTATTGTTGTTTTTAACATTTGTTTGCAGCCCTTTTGAGATATGAACCAACAAAGGCCTCCTCGTGAATAGATTCACATTTATCTTCCATTGAGCTATCCAAGTGGTTGAGACCCAACCCAAAGGAACCTTGAGATTGACTAATATCATTCTTCCAAGAGGGGAATTTGCTTGTGTAAATTCTTGGCCGTTGTCTCGTGTAAAAATGACGCTTAATAGAAGTGGCTTTAGAAGGAGGGCCTTCGAAAGGGAGACCCTGGAATATTGGATCATTCTCTCCCAAAAGGTTTGAACAAGTCCTCATATCCTCACCAAAAAAAGGGGAATTTCTTGAACTTAGAGAAGTTCACAGACCTCGCAGCAGCAAAGCCAGACTTGAATAGGATGTTTCATATCGGCCTAATCTTCCTCCATTTCCAAACATCACTGCCCCACCTGCTCTTGCTCTACCACCAGCTCCAATAGGTTTTTTTGCAAATGCTCAAAGCTCTCCATTGGATCTATAAGGACATCTCCACGAGCTGCCCAAGAATCTTGAGAAATTCTGTCCACGTTTCATCTATGGAGAATCCATGACAACATAAGAAGATGTTCACACATTTAAAGAATTATGCAATTGCAAAGAGATTTCTCATTATGACATCGTGTGCCGCCTTTTCCCTTACACATTGGGGGAATTTTCATACAACTGGTATTTAAACTTGCCGCAAGGATCCATCTCCACATGGGGGGAATTTGAAACAAAGTTCCTAAATCAATTCAAGTTATATATGGATCTGGCTAATCTTCATCACCAGTTCATCTCGGTGAGAAAAGACCACAATGAACCAATTGCCATGTTCAATCACCATTTTCATAAGATGTTCCAAAAGCTAGAGGCTCCTTATATTGTACCAGTTGGGGTCCTATACAAGTGTACCTACATGCCTTAGATCTATTAACGTCCATATTCTTGAAGAGGCTTCCCCTAGGCGACATAGACACTCTAGAGAAAGTATGTGATGAAGCTATCATATCTACCTAATAAATGGATCCACAAGTAGGTGGGAACTATGGTGTTTTACTAGAATTAGGGAACACTACCATGAATGGTCCATTCATAACAAATAATCAACTCCCAGTGCAGTACACCCCAAGACTCAATCCAGTGTCGGCCCCATACACTGCTGCCTCACCACTCACCATCACATACCCAAGATATGATGCACATAAGGCAGACCTATGTGAGCAAAAGATTGCTGTCCCAAATGAGCCAGATCATGCTTTGGTAAATGAGTTGGATGCCATGAAAAAGACATTGTCCTAATTAACATGTGAGATCACCAGGATGAAGCTTAATCTACCTCAAAACTAGGGAAACTACCAATGACCAACTGCTGCCCCAAACACCTACTCCCAAAATCAAAATTATAATTATGGCAGTTACAACAACAACAATAATAACAATGGAGGTTATGGAATGCTTCTCAAGATAAATAGTTTGGTCAACAACAAACTAAAAGGATGTGGAACACATGCCCCAATAATGATAGGATACCCTCCGATAATGCTAATGCCTTTAACTCATCTGAGGTCAATTTCACTCAAGCTCCCAACACACACCAATCAGATAATGAGTACAGGGGAGAGTTTGACAATCAACAGATCCAGGATCCCGATAACTCCTAGACTCATTTCAGTGCCATGGTCTTTGATTCTTATGACTCGGGTATAGGGGGAAGTCCTACTGATAACACAACTAGAGAAGAATTTGTCTTCCCTTTTAATTAGGAAAGTTAGCCTGAGTACATTGAGATCCATGCTTTTTAAAATAACAATAGGAGTAATAATAATATGAGGAGCAGGATGGAACCTCTAACTGATGGTATTCCCCTAGGAATGCAACCCACTCCACCTGACTCATGGGCTAACAATAATCCTACACCTCCTGGAGGTCCCAGTGCCATTACTACCCCGACAACACAACACTAGCCCACCATGCTAAGGAATCCAACTTGGGCCACCGAAAAGTATAGCGCATTAGAGGAATTAAAGAGAGTTAAAGCCAATATGTCAATGTATGACATGTTGCAAAGTTGTCCTTTGTAGAGAGAAGCTCTCTTGAAATCATTGGATCATTCCAAATCAGTCCCATGCGGCAGTAATGCTAGAAATTCACCCAACGTGAATGCGTCTGAGGAAATGACAACCATGTTCAAGGATAGGGTAGAAGTACCCCCATTCTTGCTCAACCTCAAGATCTTTCGAAAGAACTTGCATAATTGTTTGATTGACTTAGGGGCTTCCTATAATGTCATGCCCTTATCCATATACCATAAGCTAGGGATGAACCCTCAACCAACCAACATGGTTGTGATCCAACTTGACAAAATAGAGGTCAAAGTCATTGGGGTCCTGAAGGATACATGCATACAATTAACCATTGACCCCAGGATCCAAGATTGCATCAACATACATGTGGTGGACATCCCATAAACATATGACATGTTACTCAGTAGGGAGTGGACCTGGTTCTTGAGAGGATGGTTCTCCACAGATTTCACTCAACTTTGGCTACCTTGGAAAGGACTAAATTACCAAATCAAGATTGATGCTGAACCCAAACTCAAGTAGATGATAACCAAATACAATACCCCAAATGAAGTCCTGTTCTCACAAGCTGATTTGGGGGTGTATCAGTTTAATAAGGTTTTGACATTTCACCTCAAAGAAGAAGAAAATTTAAATGATAGCCCCATGCAGGGGTTGGTACATACTCAAATTCTCAAGGAGATCCTTGAAGAGTTTCTAGGAAATATGATGAAAAACATGAAACATCTGGGGCAAGATGTTGACCCAAACATATTAATGCTGCCAAGATATTGTCGCTTACACCAAAAAAATCACTCAAAGTTTGAATGCCAAGATTGCCAAGGCACGATGGTTGAAGTAATAAGCCAAATGTCTTGCATGCCTAATCTTACAAAAGAGACAACAACATATTCAAGTGGTGACAAACCTCTCCTTGGTGAGAAACCTTAGGTCCCCGTAATTGAGTGCCCCATACAAGAGGAATGGAGCTCTTATGATGACGGTTTCTTGCCCCCATGTCATGAAGTCTGACATGATGTGAAGGAAAAAAAAAAGATGAAATGGGTCCCCCTCTCCACAAGGGAACACTCAAATGAAGAGAACATGGAGATCACAAGCATAGAGAGTCTGTCACCACCTAAAATTCTCATTGAACCCTAGGTCAATGCACATCTGCCCAAGGTTATGTTAGAACCCCAAGCTAAATCATCTTCCCACAAAATTCACCCTATGTGGAAACTCCAATTCGATGGCTCCAAATGTAAACAAGGAGTAGGGGCTGGGATAGAGTTGTTCAATCCCCATGGGGGGTCATACTATGCTACTTATAGGTTACAATTCTACTGCACCAATAAGATTGTTAAATACGAGGTGCTGGTGCAAGGTCTCCTCATGGACCATGAAAAGAAGGTAAAGGCCTTGGTTGTAGAAGGAGACTCACAACTGATAGTCTGACAGATCCAAAGTTAGTATTCATGCATTGATAAGTAGTTGGCATCTTATCGTAACCACGTCTAGGACTTAATCAAAGATTTTCAAGCATTTAATATCCGAGGTGTCCTAAGGAGAAGGAATACTATTGCTGATGCTTTGGTAATATCGGCAATTTCCTTATAACCATTGGAAAAGTCTAAATTAAATAAATTCTCCATTGAGTTGGTGGGTTTTCCAGCCATCCTAGATAATATCACAAACTTCTAGGTATTCTAGGATGAGCAACAGATACTAGAGTTCATCATGAGTGCCATAGTATTTGAAAGACAAATCATTGATGAAGAAGAAGATGAAATGGAAGAATCAGACAATCTAGGGATCTTAAACTTG
The DNA here is from genome assembly GCA_027943335.1 of Chamaecyparis obtusa. Taxonomy (NCBI): domain Eukaryota; kingdom Viridiplantae; phylum Streptophyta; class Pinopsida; order Cupressales; family Cupressaceae; genus Chamaecyparis; species Chamaecyparis obtusa. The sequence goes on from BSBK01001433.1 coordinate 792,829, forward strand.
AAGACTAACTCCATCCTGAAAGGAATGGTAGCCTTGGAAATGATTTTTGATAGGGATGAACATGCTCGCGAAAGAGTAAAGACACCAACGGTAGGAGGTGATGACTGCGAGCTCTACAATCTGGGAACACAACTTGAACCTAGGGAGGTTCATATTAGAAAGGTCGACATAGCTGAAGAAAAGAAGTAGATGGTCAAATTACTCATGAAGTACAAAGACGTCATAGATTGGAGCTATGAAGACTTAAATACTTATGATCTTGCCATCATTGTGCACAACATCCCATTAAACCCAGATGCTAAACCTTTCTGCCAAAGAAAAAGGCTAGTGAATCTTGTGATTGAGCCAGTAATCTAGAAGGAAGTACAAAAGTTTCTTGACACCAAGATTATCTTTGCTATCTATCATTCGACTTGGGTAGAAATCTCTTCCCAATAAGAAAGAAAAGAGGAGAAGTGCGGCTCTGTGTGGACTTCCAAAATTTGAATAGATCTTCTCAAAAGGAGAACTACCTGTTACCATCCCTCAACGAAGTGTTACCAGTGGTGAACAACTCCTAGATGATGTCTTTCCTCGATGGTTACTTGGGGTACAACCAGGTTATGGTAAAAGAAGAAGACTGCTTGAAGATAACTTTTACAACAAAGTGGGGGACATTTTCCTATCACTGTATGCCATTTGGTTTGATCTACATGGGAGCCACTTTCCAAAGATCTATGGATGAGGCATTTAAAGGCCTAGTCAACAAGTGTATCATTATTTATATGGATGATCTCATAGTATTCTCTAGGAACCACGTAGACCACATTGAAGATCTGCGCAAGGTATTGAAAAGGTGTCGACGCTATGGAATCTCACTAAATCCTAAGAAATGTATCTTTGGGGTGACCCAAGGAAAACTCCTTGGGAAAGTCATATCTAAAATGGGCATTTCAATTGACCCCAAAAGAGTCAAGGCTATTCTCAAATTGGTCCCCATGAATAGCCAAAAAGAGTTGAAATCCTTCTTCAGAAAGATCAACTTCGTCAGAAAGTTCATCAGTGGGTTTGCAAAGATAGTACATCTGTTGAATGACATGCTGAAAAAGGATGCTAAGATTGAGTGGAGCACTCCAGCTAAAGATGCCTTTGAAGAGATTAAGACATCCATTGCTACCACTCTAGTTCTGGTCAGCCTCGATTACCTTCTACCATTCAAAGTCTACTCTTTTGCATCAGAACATTTGTGTGCGGGAATCCTTACTCAAAAGAAGAAAGGGGAAGATGAGAGACTGATAGCTTTCATGAGCTATCCTTTGAAAAATGTTGAACTCAAATACCCCAATCTCAACAAATAATCTTTTGCCTTGGTCAAAGTAGTCAAGAAGTTCAGACATTATATTCTCTGAAGCAAAGTCATTGCCATTATTCCCGATCCAGCTGTCAAATCCTTGTTGATGCAAAATGAGATAGGAGAATGAAGGGGATGTGGATGGCTATACTACAAGAGTTCAACATCGAGATCTAGCCAATGAAGTTAGTGAGAGGGAAAGGCCTCACCAAGATGATGGAGGAAATAGAGCAAGGTTTAGTGTGCCAAGTGTACACCAATGAAGGAGTGGTCACTGATGTCTAGTATCAAGATATAGTCTACTATTTTATTCAAAATAGTTTCCCAGAAGGATTGAATGGTTCTCAGAGGAGAGCCCTAAAGAATAAAAGAAACTCTTATATGTTGAAAAATGGAAAGCTCTACAAGCGCAATTATGATGGCCTTTACCTACATTTTTTAGACCAGACAAAAGCTGAGTAGGTTCTCACATAGTTTCATAACAAGTATGGCACTAGACATGGGTCATCTGAAGCCATGACCCATCAAATATTGAGATCTATCTATTATTGGCCAATCTTGTTCAAAGACACTCACAAGCATGTACGTTTATGTCATGTTTGTCAAACCAGTGCTATGTGCAAGAGACATCCGATGATGCCTTTACAACCAGTTTACGAGGTACGTCCATTTGCCCAATGGGGGCTATATTTCATGGGAATGATTAACCCTCCATCTTATGTAAGACATAGATACATCTTGACCACAACCAATTACTACACATGATGGACAGAGGAACAAGTTTTTAGAAATTATACTATGGAGGTGGTAACCAAGTTCCTAGAAGAATTCATCATCACATAGTTTGGTATGACTTTCTTTCTGGTATGTGATAACAATCCCTATTTTTCATCAGCATCCCTCATTCAATGGGCCTTCAAAAATTAGGTAATTCTCAAATTTTCATCCAACTATTATCCGCAAGGGAATGGGGTTGCTGAATCAAAGGATAAGAACTTAACAATGATAATCAAATGCCTTTTGGATGAAAACCCTCGAGATTGGCATACTCAATTGAAGTATGCCTTGTGGATTGACCGCGTAAGAATAAAAAATTCCTTAGGGACTTCCCCCTACCAATTGGACTATGGACTGCAACCCATTTTTTTGATGAACCTGAAAATACCAATTCTGAGATTCATGGATCAATACATCGAAGGTGAGGATCAGGTGCAGATTTGCCTTATGAACTTGTTGGATTTGGAAGAAAAGAGAACCACAACTTTGGGACATGCAACCAAATATCAAGATGTCATCAAGTGTTGGTTTGACAAAAGAGAAATAATAAAGGCCTTTAGGATTTCTGATCTAGTTTTGATGTGGGATAAAGAAAAAGAAAAATTGGGTAGCCACACTAAATTCCAACATCTATGGATAGGCCCTTTCCAGATTGTAGAAATTCTAGGAGAGAATACTTTCAGAATTAGTTCTCTCGATGGAGAATTGGTCCCATTTCCCGTTAACAACTAATTTCTCAATCACTACTTTGGGTCTTGATGGACCTTTGATCTTTCTTGTATATTCTTTAATGTAGGGACTCTTCTTTTATCTTTTGTTTGAGTCTTGTCTTCTATGTCTTTTTCTTTGGGTCTTTTGGTTGGCATCCTCTTGAGGGGTAGGTATTTTTTTGAGCTTAATGATCTGCATCAGGTAGTTTGGACAAGAGATAAGGGTATTTCTTTGTCAAACTATTTGATTTAGTTTCATCTTGTAGAGAGCCAGAAACAAAGGTCAAAAGTGAGATGTTTTCCTCTCAGACTTCTTGAAAGGATTCATCGAAACTAACCATCCTCAACACTAACATACATTTAAAAGGGATCCTAGACTAGGAGACTCTCGGATAGGATTCCGGTCAGAGTCAGGTGATGCTCATGGTCGCGGAGAAGGTCAGAAGATAGAACCATCTCCCAACTTGAACATAGACTAAAAGAAAAGAGCAAGAAAGCAAAAAGGAGGAACACATAAAGAAAAGGTCAACAAAGAAGAAAGATCACAAACTAGGGTAGCATAGTCTAAGCGTTGCCCCGATTTAAAAAAAAATGATGAAGAAGAAAGAGATAATTTTTGATAAGAGTAGAAACAAATACATAAATGAGTTAGCTTGATCACTGCCTTAGTTCACCCAAAAGTACCAAGAATTGAAGAAAGAAGAAACAAATTATCTAGAATGCAATGGTGCGAATAACTCAGTTCTAATCTGACACCTGTTGAGTCTAAGAGCCCTCCAAAGAAGTTTAAAACTTTGCACAAAGCTTATCTGTAGGAGGGGAAGGGTGATTTTGGCAGCCTCTACTGAGGCTATAAACACCTGCTTGGTAGTAGAGCAAGGTTAATTTGACTCTTGGCCGAATTTGGATTGGTGGGTAGTGATTTGATGACGATTGGTTGAGAATAGGGAGAGGCTTATGACAAGGGATTCTTGGAAAATTTGAACACACATAAACACACACTGGATGCAGATGTAATGATTTTATCAATCTTGATGATGATAGGATAATCACTCTAGCTGAAGGTCCTGTGTCTGGCTCATCGTTAGAGGGTATTGTTTCAAGATGGAATGGCTTTGGGATACTCGAGTTTTTTCCCTTTCTTTTGTTGGGGATATTTGTTGTGGTTCCACAACCACACTCCCCTGTTGAGCCACTTGGCTTCAGGCCCCCCCCTCTTTTTGGCTTTCTCTTGGTTTGTTTCTCTGCTTTTCTATTTAGTTGTTTGTCTTTAGGTTTAGGTGTTTCTTTTGGTCTTGTTTGTGTTTCACACTTTCGCACTTTTGGAGGCTCGAAAGTGTGAAAGGTTCAAAAAGTTGATTAGCCTTGAGCATATTGAATCCTAGGGTTTTTAGACTTTTAGAGGTCCGGGCACCAAAAGGTCTGATTCTCCAAAGAGAGTCAGCCTTTCAGCATTTTAGACTTTCAGAGGTCTGGGACCCCCGAAAGGCCAAAAGGCCGATTGATGGAGGTGGATTTCATCACCCTGTCGGTTGCCTATATAAGGTGGTGAGCAATTTTTTGACTCACTTGTTCTCTGCTTGTGATCATGTTTTTCCAAGCTTTCAAGTATGTGTCTTTTCCCTTAATTTTTCTGCTCCTCATCTGCTTGTGTTTGCTTCTTGGATTCTCACCTTGTGGTGACTTTGAGGTTGGTGTCTTTCTCCTCTCCCTCTATCCTTTTTTTTGGTTTCTGGTTTGTCTTCCATTTTTTTGTTTTCTTGGTTTACATTTTAGCTAGGGTTTATCAATTTTGGTCAGTCTTGTCTTGCTTCGGGGTCACAGGGTTTTCCCCCTGGACCCCTTAGCCACGGGTTTGTGGTCAGACCCATTTTTGAGCTCAAAACCCTAAACCCTCATTTATTCACCGTTCAGCCCTAGAAAATTTTAGACTTTTGCAGTCTGAAAGTCTCAAAAGGATCTCTTCATGAAAATCGGCTAAGTCCTTTTTGACTTTTTGGTGGTTTTGTACACCAAAGATTTGACATGCGTGACTTGCCAAAATCTAGTCTTTTGGATCCCTGACACGTTGATCCTTAAACTTTGACAAGGTCCCCTTTTTTGGGCATTTTGGCCTTTTCATCCTTTTAGAGGTCATGAAGGTTTGAAAGGTTGAAATTGGTTTCCAGACACTTTTAACTTGGGTTGTTTGGTTGCTTCTATCTCTTTTTCATTAGATTTTCTTGCATAATTTGTCTAGCTTGATGATAACTAATTTGTGTCCCTTGGCTCTTTACAAAAATGGCAGAGAAGGTCAATTCACTGACTATGAGGTATCAATTCAAGAGATATCATGCACCATCCAAAGTGGGGAACTTACATGCTGGGATCACGAATATTGACATTAGGAACGTAAATTGGAATGACTAACTAGTCAAGTGTGCACAACTGACAAGGAGATCCTAGGACTGCACTTCATTCTAGTGTACTACTCTCTGGTAAATGCAACAACACACCCTATATCCATCTTGTCATCAGATTTGATCAACACTCTAGCAAGTCTCTACATACCGGATGAAAGAATGGTAAAAAACAACATGGGTGAAGTAGTTCTAGATCTTAGGCCTAACAACATTAACGATGTCATCCACCTACCCAAGGGGGTAGACAAGTTCTACAGTTTCTCCATTGGCAAGGGGGTGGATTTTTACAACAAAGATGTCTCATTAGCCCATGAGATTGTGAACAAGGAGTACCTCATACAAACTCTTCCTATAAATAAGTTGGAAAAGATAGACATGCGGAGATGATACATGAAAGAGGACATCCAAGCATCCATCACCATGATTAGTTGGGTGTATGGATTGCCAAAGTCTGTACAACTGGAACCATGGATGATCCTGCTTATTGAAAAGATAAAGGACAGGTAGGCAAGATTCGATTGGGCCACCATCCTTAGTGACAACTTGGATCAATAGCTGATCATAGTAAAGAATGACCCGCACTTCTACATGGCATCCTATGTTGTGTACCTATTGGCTACAAGAGTGGTGTATCTAGGATTGGTGAAAGTTGGTGCTATGGGTGATCAAAATGCATGACCATTCACTGTATATCCACAACTAGTTCGAAAGGAGTGCTACGCACATGAAAGTCCTAAATTCTACATCGTTAATGATGGTTTTGTATTTTCCATCATACGCTCTATTGAAGGAGATTATCCCAAAAGGATGTCGACAAAAGTTGCTGCAAAGGTAAAGGCCATGGGGGAATTTTATATTTAGGTCAAGACCTTAACATACATCTGGGTGGTAGGAAGCACCCTGTCTCCTAAAAAGTTGCCAAGATATCCATCAAATAGGGTAATATTGTTAGAGATGTCCTAAAAATTTTTAGATGCCCACAAACATATCTGGCATAAGAAGAAGCATTGTTGGGACTTCCCAATTTCCATAGGGCCCCACTGTCTACCAGACATGAAGATCTATAAGTCCTTGGAATTCAAGTGGGATGAATTCCCACTATAGAGTTACAACCTAATAGGGACCAGGTTTGATCCTATTGGTATGTATAGCCACATAATGAGGAGACACTATATACATGAGCCTCACATTGAGGATCATTGGATTAATTGCCTAGATGATTATGAAGCAAGGATCTGTGACTACTGCTGGATGAGCTTGGAGCTGTCGCATACTAATCTACTACTGAGGATACCTCCAAAGGTGAAGGGAGCTGACTTTGAGGATGTCCTAGATCCTATTTATAATTTGGATAAAGTATACACTAGGGCCATTTTGAATGTAGAGGTCGACAGGGATGAAAATGATGACATCAAATTCAAGGTAAGACACATCATCAAGGTGACTAAGGCATGGATCGCTCATCCATTTCTTATGGATCCAGTGCCAATGAAATAGCAACTGGCTCAACCCTCTAAGGAAAAGAAGAAGAAAGGGGAGAAGGTGTTGATGCCACAGTTCAAGGAGGTTGCGCCATAAAATCATGAAATGGTGTATAGACATGAGTCCCCTACAACATATGGCTTTGTTACCCATTCAAAGAAGCCCAAAACAAGAATGAATAGAAGCATAGAACCTCTAGATGTTCCTTCCTCTAGTGGTCCTGAACCTCTGAGTGCACCAAAGAAGGCACCTAAATTCAAGGTGATTGGACCTAGGCCAACCAAGGTAATAAAAGGGCATGTGTACAAGAGAAAGAAAGACTCAAAGCCCACTTAGATAGACACCCTCTTATAGGAAGATGAAGATGAAGATGAGGAGGATCATGTGCCCCTCAATAGAAGAACTCAGTCTACAAGATTTTTCAAAAGAAGGTGAGTACTGGAAGATGATCCACAAGAAGACATCGGAGGATCAACCCAAGGGGAACCTATAAATCTGGATGCTTTAGGAGATGATGAGTTTGACATCTTTGACTTTGAGGGACTTCATGGTTTCCAAGAATCTAAGCAACAGGCTCCAACTATAGGGTAGTCCTTTTATTTTGATTTCCTCCCTATGCAGTTCACTAGCCCTCTTGGTAATATGGGAGAGGAAGTCCTACGAGACTCATAGGAATCAGTCAAGGAGGTTGCAAATGAAACTCAAAAGGAGACTATAGAGTTAGGAATAGATTCTTCTATAGGTTTCACCTCTGAGGAAGACATAGTAGCATAGATTCCCTAGGTTTCACACTCATTTCCACCTCCACCTCCACCTATGCATCAAACTCCATCTTCGCCTCCACATCCAACACCACCTACCACTCCACTTTCATCTCCAATTAAAACTAATACATTTCCACCACAACCTCCACCTGGTCATGTTCCCATTCTGACTCTTCCACCTCTGCCAATGCCTTCACCCACTCCCCCTACCATTACCAAGCTCCCATTCCACCACACTGGTCCACACTGAAACACTAGCACAAGGTCCTTGAGAGCTAGAGAAAGAAACAAAGGTAGTCGGTGGAATTCTCTCAGAAGGACAAGATAGATCAGAGAAATAGGTTGAAGAGGAAGAACAAACAAATGTGGGAGAGGAGCTGAATGTGATGGAAGAGAAAGAAATAGAAGGAGGAAAGGAGGAGAATCAAAAGGAGATGGAAATAGAGCACCCGACTACTACCTCAACTCTAGCTGCCCCTTATGAGCCCCTCAATGCCTTTTCAAAGCCCACTTGGTTCACCAAGGAGATTTAACCAAGGGTAAGAGTATACACAGATGATGATGATACATATATGGTGGCATTGGGGCAAGCATTCCATCAGATAGGATCCAGTACTCGAGCAAGAAATCTTTCATATGTCACACAAGACCAAGCAGGTAGATGGAAGGCTCACGTGGCTGTCCCCACAATGAATGTTAGTATGGAAGAAGTCACTCCAGATGATTACATGCTGGAAGAGGTAGACCTAGGAGAGCCAACTAGAGGAGGAAGAAAAAATATGGCTACACTAGGACTAAAACATGCCTTAGGCTTCATGGACAAGGATGAAGAGAAGATCAAGGCATTGATGGAATAAAATGAAGCAATGAAGAAATTCATTCTTAATATAGTGGGTCCCATTGACCCTAGTAACCTTGAGGCCTCATTACAGGCTATTTTGGAGAAAAGGGGTGATGTAAATATATCGAGAGACATCCCACATTCTTTTTTTCAACCATGTGCAGACTAGAAGGCTGATTTTGAGAAGTTTTCCAAGGTGTCTCTCAGGAATATTTTGAGGCCTTTTTGAAGTATTCTTTAGGGAATCATATTTTTGGTTGAAATTATGAGTGAAGAGGATGGTTTGGAGGAGAAGACCCTAAAATGGCAAAAGGCACTAGATGATCTTGTAGTAATAAGGAAGCAATGCTTCCAAGTTTTGGTCAAGGTGTATGAGGGGTCAGAACTAGATAATTTTGAAGTGTGGATCTAAGATATCACCGGTGCACTGACCATTTTTGAAAAGGTGTTTAAAAGAATGAATAAAAAGAGAGATGAAAGTTTACTTTTTGTAGGGAAAATGCATAAGTTCTTTGAAGGGTTGGACCTAGACTTGTATGAATAAGATGATGAGAAAATGATGCATCCCATAAATGTCATCATAAATTAGTATATGGATATCTTCAGAGGAGTTGGTATGAAAGAAGACCTCTAGCAGATGTTCTATCAAAAAGAAGAAATTTAGAAGATGCTGTCCCGGGAAGAGGAAATAAAAGGGCTTGCATCTAAATTGATCACCTTCCGAGAGAAAAAAGAACTCCTTGAAGGAGTCAAAATGGATGACTTTGAGGAAGTGCAAGAGATTGTGGATAGGTTCCGCAAAGCTCACCCAAAATTCCTCCCAAGTTAGTAGACATCTAGTTTTGACTTAGCCAAGTTTTGTATTGAGGAAAAACATTTTTCACACTTAGCCATTTTTGAAGACTTGGATTTTTGGCATTTCAGCCCTAGAGAATTTTCGGCCTCCGAAAGTCTGAAAGGTTGGGAAAGGGTCACCTCCACACTTAGTCAATTCTGGAGCTTCATTTTTTCAAGGCAACAGTCGCGCTCCAAAATTTATGGGCACGACCACCGTCTAACTTCAGTCATCTCAAAATTTTAGTCAGAGAGATCACATCTAGAGAGTCATTTCTACATGATTTGAGGGCCTCTTCCAATTGAGTCCACGTGGGAGATCCATAACGGAGAATAAAGGGAAAGATCACAAATTTTCATGAAGAACATGCACGAGTTTCAGTTCTATTTTTGAGTTATTTTATGCATGATCTACTCTAGATTTGTAATGCACAATGTTTAATTTCATGCTAGGGTAGTTTAATTTTTTTCTAGGCTTAGTTTCTTTCATGTAATATCTAGTTTAGATTTATTTTCGAGTTCATGCAGCCAAAACCCTAGCTGCGAAATTGAGAGCACAACTCTATAAATTGTATGAACGCAATGTAATTAGGGTTAGATTTTTATCATTAATATAATACATACAATTGGTGCTTCAATCATGGTGTGATTATTCTGCTGTCTTTGTGAAATTTATGAATGTGTAAATTGCTAATTTGTTTATTTCAAAGAACCAGTTGATTGTGTGGTGATTTTTATCTGCGATTCTTTTAGTTTGGTGTTTAGCTCTACTATATTTCTCTATTGTGACAAATTAGTGAGATCTCTCTTCTTTTTCATTGCTTTGAAGATAAACTTGTCTCATGTGTGTGTACATCTATGGTGGCTTCGTGATTTGATGAGTTTTGACTTATGATACGTCTATGTTTATTTCCATTGATGATTGCATTTGCCTAGTTGAGATTGTGATTTTATCATATCTCTATTTTGTGGGTTTTCTTATCTTCTTGGTATTTTAATTCATGAAGCACTGTGATATTGGTTTATGTCCATTAGTTTCTTTCAGAAAATTTCTTTCAAATCCTCGTTACCCTACCTCTTACCTTCTTTTGCAAATTAGTTACAATAGATTAATTAGATTAATATTGTTTGCATTTAAAAGATCTAAAAATCACTAAAAGAAAGTATTGTTGTTTTTAAAATTTTTTTACAGCCCTTTTGAGATATGAACCAGAAAAGGCCTCCTCGTGAAAAGATTCACATTTATCTTCCATTGAGCTATCTAAGCGGTTGAGACCCAACCCATAAGGAACCTTGAGATTGACTAATATCATTCTTCCAAGAGGGGAATTTGCTTGTGTAAATTCTTGACCGTTGTCTCGTGTAAAAATGACACTCAACAAGTATATTGACATAATCTTTGGAATCCTATTATTTCATCTATGACCTAGTTAGTTGACTTTCTTTCATGGAGCATAACTTGGGTGTATTGTGTCAAATTTTTGACTTGTTATAGTCATTGAAAAGGTGATTCAGGTCTCTATATGATTTTATCATTGGGTAGTGAGATATGAGTTGGAAGATAGGGTTACCTTGATAGATTTGAGAGGTCATAAGTTGAGCATATGGAGTCATATTTTGAACTTTTGAATAGTCAACACAAATCTCTTTAACAAATATACACTTTGGTTTAGATTTGGTGCAGGTTTGACATGCTTTATTTGTTAATATTTTGATCTGAGTTATTTATGGGTTTTCTTGAATATTGTAACAATATGATTTTATGACATGTTACATATTGGAGATCTAATGATTATGTCATTGTATACTCAATGTGTATCTAAGATTTCTCTTATGTTGACATGGTTATCAATATTGGGTTTGGAGATGTATGTCACATTGTTGGGTCTACAAGTTGTACAGTGTTGTAGGTGGTCTATACTTACAAGTTGCATATATGGCTTGGATATGGATGCTCATAGACCTTTCATTATTGATGCATACTCATATTGGAGGCATGGTTCTACCACTTGGTTTGCTGGCTTTTTTTCATGTAGTGAAGAAGGAGATGTTGTTACTAGGTACAATCATGGTGGAGGATCTATGTTGTTTGACTATGTGATGTTGACAGGTTGGAATAATTGGGATTTAGATGCTTGTTTTGTGGATGTGATCACAATGCCATGGATGTTTCTTATGTTTAGGGATTTTGGCATGACATGATTGGATTTTCAAGTTCTTTGATTGGTTATGATTTGATTAGATTCTTAATTTGGTTATGACAACATATGTTCTTATTCAAGGATCATGGTTAACTTGGATTCTTTTGGGGAGCTCATGCCGCATGCTTTGAGTTCTTTGATGGTGTGAGGAATTTTTTATTCTCATGTTAGAGGATGGTTTTATGATCATGTCATGGATATCTTGTATACACTTTTAGTGGGATATTTTGACAGTGATGATGTGGTGGTGTAGGATTTATTCCTAATTATTTGTTAGTTGTTTTGTATCTTCTTAGTTTTGAGATCTCGGTTTCAATTGATGTTACTGACTGTATCATCAAAAAATGGAAGCACTTCCATTTAGAATTGGTTTAGCCCTTCGAGAAGGTGGTTTAGGGTCATGTTAGATACTTTCATGGGATCTCTAGCTTGGTTCATGATTTTCCCCCTATTTTGCCCTTTTCTCCACCTATTTCCAACCTATTTTTGGCACCCTAACCTGAAACCCTGAGATTCTTGACCTTAGGGTCAAGGCTGACCTTTTGGGTCAAGGTCAACCTTGACCTTGACCTTGACCCTAACCCTGGGTCTAGATTTTAGATTCCATAAATTTCCAGATGTCGGGCTTCGGAAAGTTTATTTTTCTGCTTTTGGGTTGGCTGTTTCAGATTTCAAAATGGTAAAATCTTAAATTATATTTAATCTAGGTCCATTTATAGGAGTTAAGGTTTAAATGAGAATTTAATTCTCCTATGTCAACCTCTCTAGAAGTTTGTGCCCTAGACTAGTATAAAAGGAAGCCTTCCTCTCTCATTTCCATCCATCTCAATCTCAAGTAAGCTCTCCATCTCCATCAAGAATCTTTTGTCATAATCTCTCAAGTATTCCATCATCAAGAAAGCATTCTCAAGGAAGCATTCAAGCTATCATCTACATTCAAGCATTCAAGTTCTCCATTGAAGATCAAGGATTCAAGCCTTTGGAGGGATTTGGTTCAAGCATTCAAGATTCATCATTAAAACCCTACATCTATCCATCATGGTGGTGTGATCTTCCTTCAAGATCCTTTGTTCATCTTCAAGATGTATTCATTCTCCCTTCAAGGTGTATTTTGAGCATACAATCATGGAGGTTTTGATTTACATTTGTTAGTGTTGAGTCCAATCTTTAATATCAATATACTTGTTTACATTCTAAATAAAATTGCATATCTATTGAATATCATAGCTTTGTTGTTAGATCTACTTCTACTACTTGCTAGCATTCTCTATTTCAATTCTATTTTAAAGGTTGATTCCAAACCGAGGTTTGACCAAGGCAAACCTCTCATCCAAAAAAAAAAACCTTTTTCTTGTAGGTACAGGTGCGGGGCATCGAATTACATTTTAGATCTGAGTATCCTTTTTGGTGAACTTTCAGGATCTACGAACAGATTTTTTGTCAGAACAATGCAGGTCAAGGTCAACTTTTAGGTGTAAGATTGTGCCCTAGGGTAAGATCTTACCCCTATTTTGGGTCAAGGTTGACCTCTCTCAGAAAGTGATGCAGGAGCATCCTGGGTGTAAGAGCAATCTTGCATCACCCAAAAAAATATTTCTATTTTTATATTCAATAAGGGTTATTTTGTGCAGAGCTGCTATTTATGGAAAGTTACTATTTTTGATAATTTTTGTATGTACTTAGAATGATCTGATTTCTTTCTTGGAGGTTCATTTTGGTCATATAAGTCTGCCAGTAAAGTTTCATTACCAGATCAAGTGTATATTGGAAGATATTGAGGATTTTCGGTATTGGCAGTAGGGTACAGAAACTTTGAACTCAGTTTTGAAGGCTTTAGAGGCCCCAGATGAGGTCAAAAATTTGGGTGACAAGCGCTTGCACTGGTCAAGCCTGTAGAGCGCTTCGTGGCATTTCTAAAATGGGGTTATAATAGCTGATCGGGTCAACTGGTGATGACTTATGGTCTTCAAAAGTTGGGCCACCTGAAATGGCAGAAAATAATTTTCTTCAAAATTTTTGTTCAGGTTTCAAAGGTTATCTTGAGCCGACTATGATGTAATAAAATGTAAAATAAAATAATTCTAAGTTTGGTCGGCCTTATTGGCTAAAATTCTAGAACCTTCCCAGGTGGTGGAAAATTGCCTATATAAGGAAGGCTGTATTATTGTCTTAGGCAGTTCAGAATAGTTCTGGGTAGTAGATCTGGGTATTGATTTGAGGCTTTGTCCTACAGAATATTGTAAGGAATGCCCATGTGGCTTTGCATATTGTAATTCTGAAAGTTTATAATTCCACATTTGTGGAGATAATAACAAGCCAATTTTCTGTTCTTGCATATTATTGTTGTTGTTTCTCTATTTCTGTTATGTGTTTGTGGTATTAAGGGGAGCACCCTTCATCAAGTGGTATCAGAGCTAAGTTCTTGAGTGTGTAAACAGATCACCGACTGTGAGGTAGTTTGCACTAGGACCGTGGTTAGGGTTTCAGCGCGCATCACGAAAATGCCTCCATGAAGAGAACGTGGCGGAAGACTTGGTGCTGTGACACTTGAGGTTAGAGAGCTGTAGAGACAAGTACGAGCATTGCAAGAAGAGATTCATAGAGGAATGAATTTTAATGTCAGAGACGAAAGTGAGGATGAAGCTGAAGAAGAATATCAAGAAGGAGAAGCTAAAATTGTGAACCAGGAGGAAGAAAGACTTTTTCGGGAGATTTCCAATATAAGGAAAAGACCTAAGATTGAAGTTCCCACATTTTCTAAAAATCTTAACCCACAAGAATTGATCGAACGGATCAATGAATATGAGGAATATTTTGAGTATGAAGATGTTGAGGATCCTGATAAGGTCAAATTTGCAAAGGCCAGACTGAAAGGTCATCCGAAGATATGGTGGCAAGAGATTTAGTTAGAGGGAAATAGAAGGGGAAAGGAGAAAATCACGAGATGGGATCGGATAGTGGATAAATTAAAGCGACAGTTCATTCCTTTTGATTATGAGCTTGACCTACTGAAGAAAATGCAGAGTTTGAAGCAAGTAGGAAGATCTGTTCAGGAGTATACAGAGGAGTTCTATCGACTTCTCATCAGAACAGGCCATGCAGAAGCTGATAAGGAAAAAGTTGCCCGATACCTTAATGGGTTAAGGCCAAGCATTCAGGAGGAGCTGAATCTGGTTCGAATGAACAATATTGAAGAGGCATACCAGTTTGCCCTAAAAGTAGAGGAAAAGCTGAACAAGAAGTTTGAGAGCAGACAAAATGGAAGAGGTCACGGTGGACGATCTGGTGGACGGTCATATGGTGGCCGAAATGAAGATTTGAAAAAGAAGGATGAGGCCAGTAGCAGTCAGAATCAGCGAAAAAATAATTTCAATCACTTCCAGGATCAAAATAATAGAGATCAGAGAGGAAGAGGAAGAGGACAAAGATTTAGAAGAGGTGGCTTCCATGGAACATGTTTTCATTGTGGAGAAGAAGGTCATAGGGCATTTGAATGTCCTCAGTGCCAAGGCAGAACAGACAAGAGAAATGAAGGCCAGGCCAGAGTTGCACATGTAGATGAAGATGCTAGATCATCAAATTCTGAAGATGCTGAAAGAGGAGAAACGCTAATTAACAAAAGAGTCTTGCTGAGTGGTGAGAATAAACCTGAACAAAGGAGGAGCTTGTTTCGCACTAGGTGCAAGTGTGAAGGTAAATGTTGTGATGTGATTATTGATAGTGGAAGCACTGAAAATTTGGTGTCAGAAAAGATGGTGATAAAGTTGAAGCTCAAGAGACAGAAACACCCACATCTATATCAGATTGCCTGGGTACAGGATGACCACAAGGTTATGGTCAATGAACAATGCTTGGTGAAGTTCAAGATTGGTGGATACCAAGATGAGGTATTGTGTGATATCATATCTATGGATGCATGTCATATGTTGTTGGGTAGACCGTGGCAGTTTGACAGATGTACTGTACATGATGGTCGTGTGAATACCTATTCCTTGACAAAGGATGGAGTGCGACATAAGCTAAAGCCATTGAAGGAGATCGAAGAAAAAGTATGTGGTAATGCAAGAATAACATTTGTTGATGGAAGAAAATTTCTAGATGGTATGAGGCATGAGCATGTGTGTTTTGCTTTAATTCTAAAAGTTGGTAAAGAAGAAGCAGAGGATGTACCTGTAGAGGTTGCAGATTTGTTGAATGAGTTTCAGGATATTGTATCTGATAATGTACCTGATGGATTACCACTGGTAAGGAAGATCAGTCATTAGATAGATTTGATTCTAGGAGCCAGTTTGCCAAACAAGGCAGCACACAGAATGACACTAGCAGAAAGTGAAGAGTTGAACAGATAAGTACATGAGTTATTGCAGAAAGAGTTGATTCGAGAGAGTCTAAGTCCCTGTGCTGTACCAGCGGTAGTAGCACCAAAGAAGAATAGAGAGTGGAGGATGTGTATAGATTCCAGAGCAATAAACAAGATCACAATCAAGTATAGGTTTCCATTGCGACGAATGGATGATATTATGGATTGTTTGAGTGGCGCTATGTATTTCTCAAAGATAGATCTAAAGAGTGGATATCACCAGATTCGGATCAGAGAAGGAGATGAATGGAAGACTGCCTTCAAGTCAAAGGAAGGACTATATGAGTGGTTAGTCATGCCTTTTGGGTTAACCAATGCACTGAGCACTTTCATGCGGGTCATGAACGAGGTTCTGAAAGAATTTCTAGGTAAGTTTGTCATTGTTTACCTAGATGATATTTTGATTTTTAGCAAGACATTGGAGGAACATATGATGCATATTCGTATGGTGTTTGAGAAGTTGAGAGATGAGAAATTATTGATTAATTTGAAGAAGTACAGTTTTGTGAAGAAAGAGTTAGTGTATTTGAGATTTGTAGTTTCAATAGAAGGTCTAAAAATGGACCTAGAGAAGGTACAGGCTATCCTTGAATTGCCTACTCCAAGGAGTGCTACTAAGGTAAGATATTTTCATGGTTTGGCTAGCTTTTACAGAAAGTTTATCAAAAATTTTAGCAGTATTTGTGGACCCTTGACTGAAACAATGAGAGGGGATAGAAAAGAGTTTAAGTGGACTAATGGGGTAGAAAAGAGTTTTCAATTGTTGAAACAAAAAGTTACAGAACAACCTGTTTTAGCACTTTCAGATTTTAATAAGGTGTTTCAAGTAGATTGTGATGCTAGTGGTACTGTAATAGGAGCTGTTATGAGCCAAGATGGTAAAACTGTTGCATATTTCAGTGAGAAGTTAAATGATGCCAAGAGGAAATATTCTGTTTATGATCAGAAATTTTATGCTATAGTTCATGCATTAAAGAAGTGGAGACATTATCTAATTTCTAAAGAGTTTGTTTTGTATACCGATCATCAAGCTTTGCAATATTTGAATAGTCAAAAAAAATTGGATCAAAGGCATTTGAAATGGGTTGAGTTTTTGTAGAGTTATACATTTGTTTTGAAATACAGGAGTGGAAAGTCTAACAGGGTTGCAGATGCTCTTAGCAGAAGGCAACTATTGCTGACAGAGATGCAGATTGAGGTGGTTGGGTTCAAGGAACTCAAGAATTTATATCTAGAGGATCCTGATTTTGGTGAAGTTTCGAAAGCTTGTACAGAACCTGTTACTCTAGACAAGATGAAATGGTTGGATTTCATCATCCAGGATGATATGCTATTCAAAGGGAGTCAGTTGTGCATTCCACAAAGTTCTATGAGGGAGAATCTCATCAAGGAGAAGCAAAGGGGAGGATTGGCTAGACATTTTGGTCATGATAAAACCATTGGTTTGGTTAGGGAGAATTATTATTGGCCACAGTTGTAGCAAGATGTGAAGAAGTTTGTACAGAGTTGCAGAGTATGTCAGATGAAGAAAGGAGTGAAGCAGAATACAAGGTTGTATCAGCCATTACCTATACCAGAGAAGCCTTGGGAGGATATCAGTATGAACTTTGTTCTTGGTTTACCAAGTACATAGCGGGGACATGATTCAATTTTTGTGGTGGTTGATAGATTTTCAAAGATGACACATTTCATTCCCTGCAAGAAGATTAATGATGTTGTTCATGTAGCAGAATTGTTTTTCAGAGAAGTAGTGAGACTTCATGGTTTGCCAAAGACCATAGTTTTAGATCAGCACACTAAGTTTGTTAGATATTTCTGGCGTACATTGTGGAAGAAGTTGAAGATAGATTTGAAGTTCAGTTCATCACATCATCCATAGACTGATGGACAGACAGATGTGGTGAATAGAAGTTTGAAAAATTTGCTGAGATGTTTGGTTGGAGATAAGCCAACAGGATGGAATTTGATTTTACCACAGGCAAAATTTGCATACAATAATTCTGCCAATAGAAGCACTGGTAAATCACCATTCTAGATTGTATATGGAAGTAGTCCAAGAAATGCATCTGAATTGAAAAAGATAGATAAAGGAGAAATAAGTAGTGCTGAAGCTGAGGATTTTTCAGAACACTTGAAGAACATCCATGGGAGGTGAGGAAGCATATTATCAAGATGAACACATAGTACAAGGCTAAGGCAGATGAGAAAAGGAGATATAAGAAATTTCAGGTTGGTGATGAAGTCATGGTTCATTTACGGAAGGAGCGGTTTCCAGTTGGTACATATAACAAGCTGAAAATGAAGAAGTTTGGACCATGTAGGATACTGAAGAAACATGATTCAGAAAACACATATGAGGTAGAATTGCCTACTGAGCTAAATATTTCACCAGTGTTTAACATTTCAGATCTGACAGAGTATCATGAAGGAGGTTTTGAAGATGAGATCACAGCAGCATAGTGGAGTATTCCAGCAACTAGTTCAGACACTAAGGAGATTGAACATATACTAGACAGTCGTGTTGACAGAAGCACAAGGAACAGGACATATGAAGAATATCTGGTCAAGTGGAAAGGATGACTTGTTGAAGATTCATCATGGCTGACAAAGGAGGAGGTTAATGGTCTTGGTTTTCCTCTGCACACCTGAGCCGTGATAGGGTCACTTTTCAAATTACCCCAGGTGTCTGATGCAGGAGCATCCTAGGTGTAAGAGCAATCTTGCATCACCCAAAAAAATATTTCTATTTTTATATTCAATAAGGGTTATTTTGTGCAGAGCTGTTATTTATGGAAAGTTACTATTTTTGGTAATTTTTGTATGTGCTCAGAATGATCTGATTTATTTCTTGGAGGTTCATTTTGGTCATATAAGTCTGCCAGTAAAGTTTCATTGCCAGATCAAGTGTATATTGGAAGATATTGAGGATTTTTGGTATTGGTAGCAGGGTATAGAAACTTTGAACTCAGTTTTGAAGGCTTTAGAGGCCCCAGATGAGGTCAAAAATTTGGGTGATGGGCACTTGCACCAATCAAGCCTGTAGAGCGCTTCGTGACATTTCTGAAATGGGGTTATAATAGACGATCGGGTCAACTGGTGATGACTTATGGTCTTCGGAAGTTGGGCCACCTGAAATGACAGAAAATAATTTTCTTCAAAATTTTTGTTTAGGTTTCAAAAGTTATCTTGAGTCGACTCTGATGTAATAAAATGTAAAATAAAATAATTCTAAGTTTGGTCGGCCTTATTGGCTAAAATTCTGGAACCTTCCTAGGCAATGGAAAATTGCCTATTTAAGGAAGGCTGTATTATTCTCTTAGGCAGTTCAGAATAGTTTTGGGTAGTAGATCTGGGTATTGATTTGAGGCTTTGTCCTATAGAATATTGTAAGGAATGCCCATGTGGTTTTGCATATTGTAATTCTTAAAGTTTGTAATTCCACATTTGTGGAGATAGTAAAAAGCCAATTTTTTGTTCTTGCATATTATTGTTGTTGTTTCTCTATTTTTGTTATGTGTTTGTGGTATTAAGGGAAGCACCCTTCATCAAGTGGTATCAGAGCCAGGTTCTTGAGTGTGTAAATAGATCACTGACTGTGAGGTAGTTTGCACCAGGACCGTGGTTAGGGTTTCATCGTGCATCGTGAAAATGCCTCCACGAAGAGAACGTGGCGGAAGACCTGGTGCTGTGACACCTGAGGTTAGAGAGCTGCAGAGACAAGTGCGAGCATTAAAAGAAGAGATTCACAGAGGAATGAATCTTAATGTCAGAGATGAAGGTGAGGATGAAGCAAAAGAAGAATATCAAAAAGGAGAAGCTGAAATTGTGAACCAAGAGGAAGAAAGACTTTTTCGGACGATTTCCAAGATTGGGAAAAGACCTAAGATTGAGGTTCCCATATTTTATGGAAATCTTAACCCAGAGGAATTGATCGACCAGATCAATTAATGTGAGGAATATTTTGAGTATGAAGATGTTGAGGATCCTGATAGGGTCAAATTTGCGAAGGCCAGACTGAAAGGTCATGCGAAGATATGGTGGCAAGAGATTTAGTTAGAGCGAAATAGAAGGGGAAAGGAGAAAATCATGAGATGGGATCAGATGGTGGATAAATTGAAGCGACAGTTCATTCCTGTTGATTATGAGCTTGACCTACTGAAGAAAATACAGAGTTTGAAGCAAGCAGGAAGATCTGTTCAGGAGTATACAGAGGAGTTCTATCGATTTCTCATCAGAACAGGCCATGCAAAAGCTGATAAGGAAAAAGTTGCCCGATACCTTAATGGGTTAAGGCCAAGCATTCAGGAGGAGTTGAATCTGGTTCGAATGAACAATATTGAAGAGGCATACCAGTTTGCCCTAAAAGTAGAGGAAAAGCTGAATAAGAAGTTTGAGAGCAGACAAAATGAAAGAAGTCCCGGTGGACGATTTGGTGGATGGTCATATGGTGGCCGAAATGAAGATCCGAAAAAGAAAGATGAGGCTAGTAATAGTCAGAATCAATGAGGAAATAATTCCAATCACTTCCAGGATTAGAATAATAGAGATCAGACAGGAAGAGGAAGAGGACAAGGATCTGGAAGAGGTGGCTTCTGTGGAACATGTTTTCACTGTGGAGAAGAAGGTCATAGGGCATTTGAATGTCCTCAGCACCAAGGCAGAATAGACAGGAGAAATGAAGGCCAGGCCAGAGTTGCACATGTAGATGAAGATGCTAGATCGTCAAATTTTGAAGATGCTGAAAGAGGAGAAACGCTAATTAACAGAAGAGTCTTGCTGAGTGGTGAGAATGAACCTGAACAAAAGAGGAGCCTGTTTCGCATCAGGTGCAAGTGTGAAGGTAAATGTTGTGATGTGATTATTAATAATGGAAGCATTGACAATTTGGTGTCAGAAGAGATGGTGACAAAGTTGAAGCTCAAGAGATAGAAACACCCACATCCATATCGGATTGCCTGGGTACAGGATGACCACAAATTCATGGTCAATGA
This sequence comes from Chamaecyparis obtusa, assembly GCA_027943335.1. NCBI lineage: Eukaryota > Viridiplantae > Streptophyta > Pinopsida > Cupressales > Cupressaceae > Chamaecyparis > Chamaecyparis obtusa. The sequence goes on from BSBK01001433.1 coordinate 813,521, forward strand.
ACAATGCCTGGTGAAGTTCAAGATTGGCGGATACCAAGATGAGGTATTGTGTGATATCATATCTATGGATGTATGTCATATGTTGTTGGTAGACCGTGACAGTTTGACAGATGTGCTGTACACGATGGTCGTACGAATACCTATTCCCTGACAAAGGATGGAGTGCGACATAAGCTAAAGCCATTGAAAGAGACTGAAGAAAAGGTATGTGGTAATGCAAGAATAACATTTGTTGATGGAAGAAAATTCCTAGATGGTATGAGGCATGACCATGTGTGTTTTACTTTAATTCCAAAAGTTGGTAAAGAAGAAGCAGAGGATGTACCTGTAGAGGTTGCAGATTTGTTGAATGAATTTTAGTATATTGTATATGATAATGTACCTGATGGATTACCACCGGTAAGGAAGATCAGTCATCAAATGGATTTGATTTCAGGAGCCAGTTTGCCAAACAAGGCAGCACACAGAATGACACTAGCAGAAAGTGAAGAGTTGAACAGACAAGTACACGAGTTATTGCAGAAAAGGTTGATTCGAGAGAGTCTGAGTCCCTGTGCTGTACCAGTGGTATTAGCACCAAAGAAAAATGGAGAGTGGAGGATGTGTACAGATTCCAAAGTAATAAACAAGATCACAATCAAGTATAAGTTTCCATTGCCACGAATGGATGATATTATGGATTGTTTGAGTGGAGCTGTGTATTTCTCAAAGATAGATCTGAATAGTGGATATCACCAAATTCAGATCAGAGAAGGAGATGAATGGAAGACTACCTTCAAAACAAAGGAAGGACTATAGGAGTGGTTAGTCATGCCTTTTCGGCTAACCAATGCACCGAGCACTTTCATGCGGCTCATGAATGAGGTTCTGAAAGAATTTCTGGGTAAGTTTTTCATTGTTTACCTAGATGATATTTTGATTTTTAGCAAGACATTGGAGGAACATATGATGCATATTAGTATGGTGTTTGAGAAGTTGAGAAATGAGAAATTGTTGATTAATTTGAAAAAGTGCAATTTTGTGAAGAAAGAGTTAGTGTATTTGGGATTTGTAGTTTTAGTAGAAGGTCTAAAAATGGACCCAGAGAAGGTACAAGCTATCCTTGAATGGCCTACTCCAAGGAGTGCTACTGAGGTAAGATCTTTTCATGGTTTGGCTAGTTTTTTATAGAAAGTTTATCAGAAATTTTAGCAGTATTTGTGGACCCTTGACTGAAATAATGAGAGAGGATAGAAAATAGTTTAAGTGGACTAATGGGCCAGAAAAGAATTTTCAATTGTTAAAACAAAAAGTTACAGAACAACCTGTTTTAGCACTTCCATATTTTAATAAGGTGTTTCAAGTAGATTGTGATGCTAGTGGTACTGCAATAGGAGTTGTTATGAGCCAAGAAGGTAAACCTGTTGCTTATTTCAGTGAGAAGTTAAATGATGCCAAGAGGAAATATTATGTTTATGATCAAGAATTTTATGCTATAGTTCAGGCATTAAAAAAGTGGAGACATTATCTACTTCTTAAAGAGTTTGTTTTGTATACCGATCATCAAGCTTTGCAATATTTGAATAGTCAAAGAAAATTGAATCAAAGGCATTTGAAATGGGTTGAGTTTTTGCAGAGTTATACATTTATTTTGAAACACAGGAGTGGAAAGTCTAACAGGGTTGCAGATGCTCTTAGCAGAAGGCAACTATTGCTGACAGAGATGCAGATTGAGGTGGTTGGGTTCAAGGAACTCAAAAATTTATATCCAGAGGATCCTGATTTTGGTGAAGCTTGGAAAGCTTGTACAGAACCTATTACTCTAGACAAGATGAAATGGTTGGATTTCATCATCCAGGATGATATGCTATTCAGAGGGAGTTAGTTGTGCATTCCATGAAGTTCTATGAGGGAGAATCTCATCAAGGAGAAGCATAGCGGAGGATTGGCTGGACATTTTGGTCGTGATAAAACCATTGGTTTGGTTAGGGAGAATTATTATTGGCCACAGTTGCAGCAAGATGTGAAAAAGTTTGTACAGAGTTGCAGAGTATGTCAGATGGCGAAAGGAGTGAAGTAGAATACAGGGTTGTATCAGCCATTACCTATACTAGAGAAGCCTTGGGAGGATATCAGTATGGACTTTGTTCTTGGTTTACCAAGGACACAGTAGGGACATGATTCAATTTTTGTGGTGGTTGACATATTTTCAAAGATGACACATTTCATTCCCTGCAAGAAGACTAATGATGCTGTTCATGTAGCATAATTGTTTTTCAGAGAAGTAGTGAGACTTCATGGTTTGCCAAAGACCATAGTTTCAGATCGGGACACTAAGTTTGTTGGATATTTCTGGCGTACATTGGGGAAGAAGTTAAAGACAGATTTGAAGTTCAGTTCATCATATCATCCACAGACTGATGGACAAACAAAGGTGGTGAATAGAAGTTTAGAAAATTTGCTGAGATGTTTGGTTGGAGATAAGCCAACAGGATGGGATTTTATTTTACCACAGATAGAATTTGCATACAATAATTCTGCCAATAGAAGCACTGGTAAATCACCATTCCAGATTGTATATGGAAGTAGTCCAAGAAATGCATCTGAATTGAAGAAGATAGATAAAGGAGAAATAAGTAGTGCTGAAGCTGAGGATTTTGGAGAACACTTGAAGAACATCTATGGGGAGGTGAAGAAGCATATTACCAAGATGAACGCACAATACAAGGCTAAGGCAGATGAGAAAAGGAGGTATAAGGAATTTCAGGTTGGTGATGAAGTCATGGTTCATTTGCAGAAGGAGCGGTTTTCAGTTGGTACATATAACAAGCTAAAAATGAAGAAGTTTGAACCATGTAGGATACTGAAGAAACATGATTCAGAAAATGCATATGAGGTAGAATTGCCTACTGAGTTAGATATTTCACCAGTGTTTAACATTTCAGATCTAACAGATTATCATGAAGGAGGTGTTGAAGATGAGATCACAGCAGCACAGTGGAGTATTCCAGCAACTAGTTCAGACACTAAGGAGATCGAAGATATATTGGATAGTCATGTTGGCAGAAGCACAAGGAACAGAACATATGAAGAATATCTGGTCAAGTGGAAAGGACGACCTGTTGAAGATTCATGATGGTTGACAAAGGAGGAGGTTAGCCGTCTTGGTTTTCCTTTGCACACCTGAGTCGTGACAGGGTCACTTTTCAAATTACCCCGTGTGTCTGATGCAGAAGCATCCTGGGTGTAAGAGCAATCTTGCATCATCCCAAAAAATATTTCTATTTTTATATTCAATAAAGGTTATTTTGTGCAGAGCTGCTATTTATGGAAAGTTACTATTTTTGGTAATTTTGTATGTGCTCATAATGATCTAATTTCTTTCTTAGAGGTTTATTTTGGTCATATAAGTCTGCCAGTAAAGTTTCATTGCCAGATCAAGTGTATATTGGAAGATATTGAGGATTTTCGGTATTGGCAGCAGGGTACAGAAACTTTGAACTCAGTTTTGAAGGCTTTAGAGGCCTCAGATGAGGTCAAAAATTTGGGCGACGAGTGCTTGCACTGGTCAAGCCTGTAGAGCACTTCGTGGCATTTCCGAAATGGGGTTATTATAGCCGATCGGGTCAACTGGTGATGACTTATGGTCTTCGGAAGTTGGGCCACCTGAAATGACAGAAAATAATTTTTTTCAAAATTTTTGTTCAGATTTCAAAGGTTATATTGAGCCGACTATGATGTAATAAAATATAAAATAAAATAATTCTAAGTTTGGTCGGCCTTATTGGCTAAAATTCTAGAACCTTCCCAGGCGGTGGAAAATTGCCTATATAAGGAAGGCTATATTATTGTCTTAGGCAGTTCAGAATAGTTCTGGGTAGTAGATCTGGGTATTGATTTGAGGCTTTGTCCTACAAAATATTGTAAGGAATGCCTATGTGGCTTTGCATATTGTAATTCTAAAAGTTTGTAATTTCACATTTGTGGAGATAATAAGAAGCCAATTTTCTGTTCTTGCATATTATTATTGTTGTTTCTCTATTTTTGTTATGTGTTTGAGGTATTAAGGGGAGCACCCTTCATCAAGTGGTATCAGAGCCAGGTTCTTGAGTGTGTAAACAGATCGCTAACTGTGAGGTAGTTTGCACCAGGACCGTGGTTAGGGTTTCAGTGTGCATCGCGAAAATGCCTCCACGAAGAGAACGTGACGGAAGACCTGGTACTGTGACACCTGAGGTTAGAGAGCTACAGAGACAAGTGCGAGCATTGCAAGAAGAGATTTGCAGAGGAATAAATCTTAATGTCAGAGACGAAAGTGAGGATGAAGCCGAAGAAGAATATCAAGAAGGAGAAGCTGAAATTGTGAACTAGGAGGAAGAAAGACTTTTTCTGGCGATTTCCAAGATTGGGAAAAGACTTAAGATTGAGGTTCCCACATTTTCTAAAAATCTTAACCCAAAGGAATTGATCGACCAGATCAATTAATGTGAGAAATATTTTGAGTATGAAGATGTTGAGGATCCTGATAGGGTCAAATTTGCGAAGGCCAGACTGAAAGGTCATGCAAAGATATGGTGGCAAGAGATTTAGTTAGAGCGAAATAGAAGTGGAAAGGAGAAAATCATGAGATGGGATCGGATGGTAGATAAATTGAAGCGACAGTTTATTCTTGTTGATTATGAACTTGACCTAATGAAGAAAATGCAGAGTTTGAAGCAAGCAGGAAGATCTGTTCAGGAGTATACAGAGGAGTTCTATCGACTTCTCATCAGAACAGGCCATGCAGAAGCTGATAAGGAGAAAGTTGCCTGATACCTTATTGGGTTAAGGCCAAGCATTCAGGAGGAGCTGAATCTAGTTCGAATGAACAGTATTGAAGAGGCATACCAGTTTTCCCTAAAAGTAGAGGAAAAGCTGAACAAGAAGTTTGAGAGCAGACAAAACGGAAGAGGTTGCGGTTGACGATCTGGTGGACGGTCATATGGTGGCCAAAATGAAGATCCAAAAAAGAAGCATGAGGCCAGTAGCAGTCAGAATCAGGGAGGAAATAATTCCAATCACTTTCAGGATCAGAATAATAGAGATCAAAGAGGAAAAGGAAGAGGACAAGGATCTGGAAGAGGTGGCTTCCGTGGAACATGTTTTCACTGTGAAGAAGAAGGTCATAGGTTATTTGAATGTCCTCAATGCCAAGGCAGAATAGATAGGAGAAATGAAGGCCAGGCCAGAGTTGCACATGTAGATGAAGATGCTAGATCGTCAAATTTTGAAGATGCTGAAAAAGGAGAAACGCTAATTAACAAAAGAGTCTTGCTGAGTGGTGAGAATGATCCTGAACAAAGGAGGAGCCTGTTTCGCACCAGGTGCAAGTGTGAAGGTAAATGTTGTGAAGTGATTATTGATAGTGGAAGCACTGACAATTTGGTGTCAGAAGAGATGGTGACAAAGTTGAAGCTCAAGAGACAGAAACACCCACATCCATATCAGATTGCCTGGGTACAGGATGACCACAAGGTCATGGTCAATGAACAATGCCTGGTGAAGTTCAAGATTGTGGATACCAAGATGAGGTATTGTGTGATATCATATCTATGGATGCATGTCATATGTTGTTGGGTAGACCGTGGCAGTTTGACAGATGTGCTGTACACGATGGTCATGCGAATACCTATTCCCTGACAAAGGATGGAGTGTGACATAAGCTAAAGCCATTGAAGGAGACCGAAGAAAAGATATGTGGTAATGCAAGAATAACATTTGTTGATGGAAGAAAATTCTTAGATGGTATGAGGCATGAGCATGTGTGTTTTTCTTTAATTCTAAAAGTTGGTAAAGAAGAAGCAGAGGATGTACCTGTAGAGGTTGCAGATTTGTTGAATGAGTTTCAGGATATTGTATCTGATAATGTACCTGATGGATTACCACCGGTAAGGAAGATTAGTCATCAGATGGATTTGATTTCAGGAGCCAATTTGCCAAACAAGGCAGCACACAGAATGAGACCAGCAGAAAGTGAAGAGTTGAACAGACAAGTACATGAGTTATTGCAGAAAGGGTTGATTCGAGAGAGTCTGAGTCCTTGTGTTGTACCAGTGATATTATCACTAAAGAAGAATGAAGAGTGGAGGATGTGTACAGATTCCAGAGCAATACACAAGAGCACAATCAAGTATAGGTTTCCATTGCCATGAATGGATGATATTATGGATTGTTTGAGTGGAGCTGTGTATTTCTCAAAGATAGATCTGAAGAGTAGATATCACCAGATTCGGATCAGAGAAGGAGATGAATGGAAGACTGTCTTCAAGACAAAGGAAGGACTATATGAGTGGTTAGTCATGCCTTTTGGGCTAATCAATGCACCGAGCACTTTCATGCGGCTCATGAACGAGGTTCTGAAAGAATTTCTGGGTAAGTTTGTCATTGTTTACCTAGATGATATTTTGATTTTTAGCAAGACATTGGAGGAACATATGATGCATATTCTTATGGTGTTTGAGAAGTTTAGAGATGAGAAATTGTTGATTAATTTGAAGAAGTGCAGTTTTGTGAAGAAAGAGTTAGTGTATTTGGGATTTGTAGTTTCAGTAGAAGGTCTAAAAATGGATCCAGAGAAGGTACAAGCTATCATTGAATGGCCTACTCCAAGGAGTGCTACTGAGGTAAGATCTTTTCATGGTTTGGCTAGCTTTTACAGAAAGTTTATCAGAAATTTTAGCAGTATTTGTGGACCCTTGACTGAAACAATGAGAGGGGATAGAAAAGAGTTTAAGTGGACTAATGGGGCAGAAAAGAGTTTTCAATTGTTGAAACAAAAAGTTACAGAACAACCTATTTTATCACTTTCAGATTTTAATAAGGTGTTTCAAGTAGATTGTGATGCTAGTGGTACTGCAATAGGAGCTGTTATGAGCCAAGAAGGTAAACCTGTTGCTTATTTCAGTGAGAAGTTAAATGATGCCAAGAGGAAATATTCTGTTTATGATAAGGAATTTTATGCTATAGTTCAAGAATTTTATGCTATAGTCCAGGATGATATGCTATTCAGAGGGAGTCAGTTGTGCATTCCACGAAGTTCTATGAGGGAGAATCTCATCAAGGAGAAGCATAGCGGAGGATTGGCTGGACATTTTGGTTGTGATAAAACCTTTGGTTTGGTTAGGGAGAATTATTATTGGCCATAGTTGCAGTAAGATGTGAAGAAGTTTGTACAGAGTTGCAGAGTATGTCAGATGGCGAAAGGAGTGAAGTAGAATACAGGGTTGTATCAGCCATTACCTATACTAGAGAAGCCTTGGGAGGATATCAGTATGGATTTTTTTCTTGGTTTACCAAGGACACAACGGGGACATGATTCAATTTTTGTGGTGGTTGACATATTTTCAAAGATGGCACATTTCATTCCCTGCAAGAAGACTAATGATGCTGTTCATGTAGCAAAATTGTTTTTCAGAGAAGTAGTGAGACTTCATGGTTTGCCAAAGACCATAGTTTTAGATCGGGACACTAAGTTTGTTGGATATTTTTGGCGTACATTGCGGAAGAAGTTGAAAATAGATTTGAAGTTCAGTTCATCACATCATCCACAGACTGATGGACAGACAGAGGTGGTGAATAGAAGTTTGGGAAATTTGCTGAGATGTTTGGTTGGAGATAAGCCAACAGGATGGGATTTGATTTTACCACAGGCAGAATTTGCATACAATAATTCTACCAATAGAAGCACTGGTAAATTACCATTCCAGATTGTATATGGAAGTAGTCCAAAAAATGCATCTGAATTGAGGAAGATAGATAAAGGAGAAATAAGTAGTGCTGAAGCTGAAGATTTTGCAGAACACTTGAAGAACATCCATGGGGAGGTGAGGAAACATATTACCAAGATGAACGCACAGTTCAAGGCTAAGGCAGATGAGAAAAGGAGGTATAAGAAATTTCAGGTTGGTGATGAAGTCATGGTTCATTTGCGGAAGGAGCGGTTTTCAGTTGGTACATATAACAAGCTAAAAATGAAGAAGTTTGGACCATATAGGATACTGAAGAAACATGATTTAGGAAACACATATGAGGTAGAATTGCCTACTGAGCTAAATATTTTACCAGTGTTTAACATTTCAGATCTGATAGAGTATCATGAAGGAGGTGTTGAAGATGAGATCACAGCAGCACAGTGGAGTATTCTAGCAACTAGTTCAGACACTAAGGAGATCGAAGATATACTGGACAGTCGTGTTGGCAGAAGCACAAGGAACAGGACATATGAAGAATATCTGGTCAAGTGGAAAGGTTGACCTATTGAAGATTCATCATGGCTGACAAAGGAGGAGGTTAGCCGTCTTGGTTTTCCTCTGCACACCTAAGTCATGATAGGGTCACTTCTCAAATTACCTCGGGTGTCTGATGCAGGAGCATCCTGGGTGTAAGAGCAATCTTGCATCACCCAAAAAAATATTTTTGTTTTTATATTCAATAAAGGTTATTTTGTGTAGAGCTGCTATTTATGGAAAGTTACTATTTTTGGTAATTTTTTTTATGTGCTCAAAATGATCTGATTTCTTTCTTGGAGGTTCATTTTGGTCATATAAGTCTCCCAGTAAAGTTTCATTGCCAGATCAAGTGTATATTGGAAGATATTGAGGATTTTCGGTATTGGCAGCAGGGTACAGAAACTTTGAACTCAGTTTTGAAGGCTTTAGAGGCCCCAGATGAGGTTGAAAATTTGGGTGATGAGCGCTTGCGCCGGTCAAGCCTATAGAACGCTTCGTGGTATTTTCGAAATGGGGTTATAATAGCCGATCGGGTCAACTGGTGATGACTTATGGTCTTCGAAAGTTGGGCCACCTGAAATGGCAGAAAATAATTTTTTTCAAAATTTTTGTTCGGGTTTCAAAGGTTATCTTGAGCCGACTATGATGTAATAAAATGTAAAATAAAATAATTCTAAGTTTGGTCGGTTTTATTGGCTAAAATTCTGGAACCTTCCCAGGCGGTGGAAAATTGC
>BSBK01001434.1:0-17500 GCA_027943335.1 Chamaecyparis obtusa
ATATTCTTGGATCTGTCTTATAATTAGAGTTCTAACAATAAGTGTTGCAGGGCAATGAAAATTACTTATGGTTTCTTTGACTAAAAAGAGATGCAAGATGGGAATAGTGTTGGTTTTTTTTTTCCACGTAATTGTAGGAGCAATGAAGACAAAAGGAAGATAGGAACTTTCTTCATTCTTTCATTATCAATTGGTTGATTGAAAAAAATGAAATAATAGTTTGTATAATGTATATGTCAATTTGTCATTAGCAATAAAAAGTTTCTATACTCTATTATCCCCTTAACCTCTTTTACGAGGAATGGTGTAACATATTGTATCAATTTAGAAGTAATCTACAATGTAAAAGGGATCTATGTGATAAAAGATTATAATCCTACAACTAAGAGCCACAAAGCTTAGGTATGGCCTATATTGAAAATAAGGGTCATTGACCACTATAGTGAGATTTGTAAAACTTCTTAATGTATAGGATATTACAGAAGGTTTTCTTTACTCCACTCTTTCCTACAAGTGCCTGAATGGAGTTGTGCTTTTAAATTTTATCAAGAAAAAACATTACTTGCCATAACCTATTACCTATCAACAAAAAAAAATAAAACATTAAATTTTTATATTAAAATTTATAAAATAAAAAAAATAAAATCATATTGTTAACAAGATCAACTTATAATTATTTATTTAATTTAATTTATATATACACATGATAATTAATATTATTATTTTAAAAAAATCTATTTATTTAAAAAATACTATTGCTTATTTATTTATATATTTAAAAAAATTAATAATAATATTATTCAAATTTCTATATAATATATATATTAAAATATTTTATATATTACAATAAAATAGTTATTAAAATAAATCATAATTAAAATCTAAAAAATATCAATATATAATTTATTATTACTAAATTATAAAAGTTGTTTAGTGCGTAGATGGGAGAAATAATTTAAAATTTTAATTAAAAATATTTAAGGGGAAGGTTTGTGGCCGAGTGTCCTTTCCCCTCCGTTTGCAACATGTATGGGGTTTGGATTTTATGGGCAACATATTTGCACTGCTCCATTTTACTATGTGCAAGTCATATGCCCATCATTTCTGAGAACCATATATGTCAAAATTGACTTGTAAAAATTAAGTGTTGTTAGGAATACCTTCCCAATATTTCTACACCATAGGCATTTTCTATCTGGGAGGCCTCAACCTATTTACTGCATCTAACGATTGCCGCTGGATGAATAGGCAATGAATACCATTGGAAACTTGCTAACATCAGACGATGTTGTATGCCCATCATTTTCACACTGCTTTTCACTGTCACTATTTCCCACACAACTTTCATTGTTTTCATGTTTATCTATTTTCTAGACTGATGTGATATGCCATGTTGTTACATTTTTCTTCACCCAGTCGCATTGCATAGATGGTTTTAAACAAATTTAGGGATGTTTAACATATTAAGAGATGCTAGAACCATAGAAAATTAAATTGAAATTATATTACATAAATAAAAGAAGTAATTGGGAACATCTTTTGATACCAAAATTTAGGCTCTTGTATGAATGAAGTCCTGGTAAACACTTATTTTACCCTCAAAGATCTATGCTTCTCACATAGTTTTGTTCCTCTGCAATGATGGCACTTTGAAGCCGGTTTCCATAGAATTAAGCCTGTTGTCAGGATTGAGAAAGGCGTTTACCTCTTGTAGAGGAAGGAGTGTCTAGAGAACTCTAGTAGCTCGCTAAAGCACAAGGTAACCGATAGTGTTTACCTTGAATAGCATAGATGGTTTACTCGAACTTCATTCATACAAGAGCCTAAATATTATTTTGGTGTATTATACCTAGCACATGCACTTTTTCATCCTTCGGCCACCTTCAAATTGATGGGACATTTCTAATCTTCACTTACCCTTGAATGTAGCGAGCTTATCGACCAAACACTGCCCATTGTTCCTCATTGGTGTCATTGATAACTCAACACAATTTGTGTGCATGTTAAGTTAATTTACTCACCAAGGTTTTAGTTTGCAGTAGAGGCCAGAGTCTCCCACAAACAATTTGAATTTTCACAATGCATAAAATTAGTGTAATGAATCCAAGAATTATAGACTAGTGCCTTTGAATGGTAATTTTCCCAAACCTCCTTGGGTTTAGTAGGAAAGGAACAATAATAGTAATGGAAAGAAGATGTTTGTAGAAAGGCCAAGTCCATCTCCAAGCTAGAGAATGCAAGAATTAGCTGAGAAAAATGTTGGTGCAAGAAACAAAAATGCTAACAAGGCCAATTGGTCGTTAATCCCATCCTTAAATTAGATTTTGGTGAGGTCCCTTGGAAGTCTCCCCCTTTTTGACACTCCAAATGTCACTAATGAATCTTCCGTCGAGAGCATTCCCTCCACTCATATCTCTTAGTTTGATCAAAATTCAACCTCTCAAAATAGTGAAATGTCCTAACAAGACCTATCCCTGACATAGGGTTCAGCTAACACATGCAATGATCCAAGTGGTAGCCATGGATTCTGCAACTCAATTGCACATGTGACTATTTTCTATAAAGAATTGGTAGCTCTAGAAAGTAGTCCTTGTTGGATTAGGAGAGATAGGGTACTGAGAGGGGGGGTGAATTAGTGCCCCACAAAAACTTTAACTCATAAACCTTTCAGAAATATAACAACAAACAGTAGTAACCTTGCTAAATAACTTGTATCTAATGCATGTATCATCCATCCATTTAACTTATAAAAGTAAACAACATGAAATCAAAACTGTAATTAGTCCCATGACACAAGTATTTTGGTAACACAAAAAACCTTGTTAGAAGGTAAAAACTACAGTGGGGATGACACCCACAAATTCTTTACTTACTGTAGATAGAAAAGGTTTTCCTATTAGGGCTACAAGTTTTGATCACTTCTGGTGATCTTACCCTATTAGGAGTAACATATTAGATCAACTAGATCTACCTAGTGATAGGATTTTAGCAACACTACTTGAGTGTGCACTAGGTTAAGAGATTTAAAAAGTATTGTCAAGTCTACTTTGTTAAGAGATTTAACCAAAACTCTATTAAAATTATTAGAAAGCAATTGGTATCCATCTGCTAATGACAACTTAATTGTCTGATATAGATCAATAAAGTATTGATAAAATATCACCTTGTCTATGATGAATCTCTGCTCTGAACTATTTAGTTAGCCTACTTTGATTCTGCTCAATCTGATTTCCTTTGTATATTGCTCTTCTTTATCAATTGATAATCTTGAAGTTAGGCCAGTACTTTAAGTGCTTCTTTGTTCATACATCAGTTCACACCAAAAATGATGCAAACATACAATTATATAGCATACTATTTTATGTCGCTTATACAATTAGGTTTACAAATCTTAGACAAAAACCCTAAGATCTATGAAGTACAAAAATAACCTAGATCAAACTATTACATAAGATCTTCATTGCATTTAATGAATATCTCAACAATAAATTGTTCTCGATCTTGGTAAAACATTTTCTGATCTATTGTAACCATTTGCATAGAAGAATGTACCATTCCTAATTACTATGCTATTTCTTATGATCCTTGGTAAATACTGTATAAACTACTCGGTGTTTATTTTGATACTTGGTGTCTACTGTCACTCAGTATCAGTGTCTGTTGATGCTTGGTAAACTATTTGATGCTCGGTGTATATACTTAACCGACTGGTCTATTTTGCTTATAGGTACCGAATTGCTTAATATAGGTAACTGACCAATAACCTTTGATACTAATGACAACCTTTAATTCTCACTAGAGATAACAATCTTCCCCTTTGGCATTAGTATCAAAACTTGAATGTATATAGACAAAATTTCTCAAAAACTTATATCTCCACCATATACATAAATACTTATCAACAAAAATTTCTATATACTCCACCTCGGTGCATGCTCCCGGTAATGTGTATTATACTTAGAAAAAAGTTACATATTTGGAATATACATGGATTTCCCCCTTTTTGATAATAATGCCAAATACAAAAATTGTATACTTACATCTTCTCAAAAATGTGCTGATGGGTTTTCTTCAGTGACTCCAAGAGGTTTTCCCATTCCTCTTTCAAGTTGGTGAGAGCAATGTGCTCAAGACTGACTTGTGCATGCATGTCAAAGATGTTCTCCAACACATAAATCTTTGGTGTTGTAACAAGTTGTTCCACTTTGACAACATGTTTCTCAATGTTTTTTAGGTATGGTAGGAGTTATTTCTGCAACTCAGTAACTTGATCAGTTATCCACTCTTCTTGTTTCTTAAGATCTACTAACAACCACTAGAGTTCCTGAACTCTGATGATATGCTTTGAAAAAGCTTGTGGCTTGGTTGTAGCTTCATTTGCACTGGGCTTGATTTCATTTTCTAGTCCTTTTATCTTTTCACTGATCTCAGCAGTGAAGGTTTCCACAGTGCATAGCTTCAGTAATAATTTAAAAATTAACTAATTTATTGATTTGATCTCGGTTATTACCTCAACTAGTTTGACCTTGTTTATTGCCACTTCTTGGCTAATTCTTTTTGCAAGTTTGTCTTGAATCCTTGACTCTACCCATTGTTCTATTCTCTGGTTGGAATCTACATCTGGGGCATTGTTACCTTTGGTAAGAGTAGCAAGTTGGTCCATGATCAGTGTGTCTCCATCTATATGTACCTCAGGTACCACCTATTGTAAGATGTCTCTTACATTTTCATATCTCCTTGCTCTTACTCTCTTGTTTCAACTTTTCTTGTGTCACTTTCCTTTTTCATAACTCTCCATATTTTCTTAGTTCTTTTGGGCTAAGGGTCATCGGGTCACACTTAGGTATTAAAATCACTTCATCTAGGGTGACTGTCCCTTTTCCTTTCTTTTTCTTCTTCTTCACTGGTTCCTATGGTGAACTCTTCACAACAATAACAATAGCTTTCTCTTTTACCCTCGGAGTCTTCTGCTTGGTTGACATATTGTCTTCCTTTTTCTTCTCCATGGTAACCTGTGTGTCAGTTGACTCAGACAGAGCCTCTGATGTTGTGTTGGGTGGGGTAGCCTCGGTTACCTTAGGCTCTTCTTGTACCTTTGTTTCTTCCGTTGGTGCCTCTTTCTCTTCAGGTTTATTTGTCTCTATAGGAGATTCGGTGCTTTGTTCCCCTGCTGTGTCTTGTGGTTTCTCAGGCTCTGAGCCTTCAGGTTGTTGCATTGAAAGAATTTTAACTACTTCTACAAGTATAGGTAGCTCACCCAGTATCGATAGAAATGCACACTCAGTAACTTGTACTTCATCCAGTGTGTTGTCTTGTGCAATATTCACATCATCATCATTTCTATCATCAGGATCACTATTTTTTATTTCCTCAATGAGTACATCATTATCATTTTTCTCCTTCACCTTGATCTCTGCTAGAGCTGGTGCATCCTATGAACTATTCTTAATATCATGTGCAACTGTTCTGTCAATCACCTCGGTAATTGATATATTTGAATCTTTTCTCTTCTTTACTATGTTTTCCTCAATGAATATTCATTTTCCTTTTGAATTATATCTCTTCTTAGACAACTTTTGAAATTTTATCCACTCATTATGTTCTCTTACAGCTAGAATTGAGGCCTAGATGACTTGAGTTGACTCATCAAGTTCTGCTAGATTCTCATCTAATACTAGCATTTCTTGGTGTTTCACTTTGAATCTATTTACATATGTGTCCATAAGCTCTTTGATCTCAATAAGAGATATGTTTGGTGCTATTGAAACTAGAATATGTTCTCTTCTTTTTCACTCAGTTTCCAATGGACCACTTCTGATTTATTCTATCATCCATTCCCTAGGTAGTGTCAATGCAAATTCTAATGGAGCTCACTTAAAGTGAATCATCATCTGGATGATTTCTTCCTCAATTTTGTTTTGATCTTTAGTTGACATTTTGACAAATCTGCTAAGTTCTAGATTTGAGAGATCTCCATGTTCAATAATATCTACTACTACTTCATCAATTGGTCTTTCTTTATTATTGAAAACCAAAAATTGATTGTTGTCATTATCAATTTCATCATCCTCAAGATCTTCTTTACTTTTTAATAACCTTCTCCTTTTCTTTGGTGGCTCAGCTATAGCCTTCCGAGCTATTTTAGCATATGTTTTTGTCGATGTAGTTGCCTTTGGTTTTAATATCTTTTTATCTCCCTTCTTTTGTGGTGGTGAAGCTATAGTAGATGACCTTGTGCATGCACCTATCTGCACTAGTAACTACCTCTTCTTTGGAGCTTTAGTAGGAGGAACCAGTGTAGCCTCTTGTTCTTCTTCAGATTCGGTCTCCTCACTGTCATATGGTTTGTCAGCTAACATCAACTGACCTTTGGTTGTAGGTTCAACCAGTGACTCCTCAGATGAGTCTAATACATCTCCAAAATGCTCAGCTAAAAATTTCTTCATTTTCTTTTCTTTTCTCATCATTTTACAAATGACCAGCCTTGTTTTGATTCTTGACTTTACTTCTTCAAAGGTTCCAAACCTTTCGGCCTTTTTCTCTTTCGATAATGCTAGCAGTGCCTCAATTAATTTCAAAGAAAAATCATGATCCATTTCATAGCCCATAGGTGCTAGCCACTTTATTCTCAGTTCAACTGCTTTTATCATAGTATGGTCAATGTCTACTAGAAAGCAAATGTCCATCTCAAATTTCTCAACCAATGAACTTGGTATCCTACTTCTCTTATACATTTTAACTTTGAAATCCTCAAAATAACTATCTATTATAGTTTCAGCTTTATCTCCCAGATCTTTCATAATATAAAAAATTTGAACATTGATTGGTGTGTCGGTAGGCCATGTTGTATTACCAAAAGAGGGAAAGAACTTTTGTAGATAGAAAAACAAACATACTAGTAGTGAACCAAACTTACAGGTATTTGTCTTTTGTGATTTGATGGTTTTCATATTTTCTTCAACCCGTCTTAGTAGTAGCTCGGCAAGGTCTATCTGATGACCCTTCTTTATCAATTTATAAGCCATATCTACTGCACTACATGGTACACTATTTGACCTGCTTGACTGAAAGATTTTATACCCAATGACATGTGCTACAAACTTAACTATGGGATCCATAATTGTTGAAATTTTTAGTTCTCTTCTGTCCCATGTTGTGCCAATGTTCTTCTCTACATCAGTTCTCGATGAACTTCTTAATGCTTTGGCTTTATCAGTAGTAGGGTAACACACAACCCTGCTAATCATTCTTTTTGTAACCTTGATCGGTCTGTCTAGCTAGAATGCGGCCTCATGATAGTGGCTCAACACAACCCTAATCCATTCATTCTTAAAATTCTTCAAGAAATTTAGGGCATTGGTAAGACCAAGTGGCTCAACCAATTTGTGCTCTGGTTTCATCTTCATTTCTCCATCACAAAGTGCCTGAAATGCCACATACATATCGAAATCTCTAATTTCACCAATTTTACAATGAATGTATGATCTTATGTCTTCCGTCAACAAAACCATAGGTGGGATGGTTGAAAAAGCACTCGTTGAATCCATTTTTCTTGCAACTTCTGGGTGTAACTTATAGTGAGGTTCTTTGTAGCTTGTTGACACAATTAAATTAACTTCTTCATCCATAGCCTTATAAGAACTCACAGTAGATGCCATTTCAACAAACTAGGTTTTTGGTAAGTTATGAAAATATACTTGGTAGGGTTTGAACTTACTTGGAATGTATCAAAGATTATGCTCGGTTCGATCTGCAACTGCATGAATGACCTTGAAAGATTCTTGCTCGAACACGCTCTTGAAATTTTAGCTCTCCAAAATTCATAATGTGAAAAATGAACTCTGTCTTCTATTTATTTATAGAATTTTTGATATTCCCACTCAAACTTTATGCAATAAATGCCTGACCTACTTTCTAGTTTGTGACAACTGTCAGCTCGGTGACAACCACAAACTTTCATCTGCTCGATTAACACAAGATTTCATTGCTCAGTTGACATTGATACTCGGTTGACCTTGAATATTGATTATCGATGGGTAACCTACACTTAGTCTAACTTTTATCGACTGTATAACTTTGTTAGCTCAAAACATATAAACCACAATGCATCTTCATTCATCGAGATTTAGTATGTGCTCATCATATATAAGGATTCATATGTAAAATGTGATCATTTTGAACTACTAGTCCCATACATACCTATATCACCTTAAGTGGAGGTAATGATGTCACCCAATCCAGTGGATGAGGTTTCACCGATAGCATTACTTGACTTAGCATTCTCATTAGATTCCTTTCTCCACATAGTGTTCCTAATCTTCATGATATTTGCAATAGTATTTCCACTCTCAAATACATGACCTTCTTCTGGTGCTCGGTCTCTGTAGTCCTTGCTTAAATGATTGACTTTATGGCAATGCAAACATGCCATTCCAGTGCTTGTCCAACTTCTTGATTGTCTAGCCCATATTTTCCTATTACAGTTTGCTGCAATGTGCCCTTATCTACCACATGCGATATAGTTAGCCCATGTGTTGTAATCCCAAACATAATAATTACCTTGTCTCTTTGGTTGATAAGGCTTGCATTGAATTTTCTGCTTAGGAGTCCATACTTTCTTCATCTTAGCCTTACACTCTCTTGCAGTGTGTCCATGTTTATTACAAGTATAGCATATTTTCTCCATAGCAGTATTGTTAGCATTGTCATTTAGTTTAACTCTACACTCATAAGATTGGTGACCAAATTTTCCACAGTAATAACAATAACCATTAAACTTAGGAGTAACATGAGGTTTACCTAGTGCTCTACTTCTACAAACATTAGAAGTATGTCTCAATTTTCCATAGTGATAACTGTTGGAAATTGCAATTGAAGCAATTGTTGTATTGCCATTGATGTCAAACCTTAACTGGTAAGATTGTTGCTACTTAGGAAAGTACTATATCTATTGTGTGAAGGGAAAGAAAGGATGGTAACAATAGCACCTAGGGAAAGGTTGAGTTATCTTGATAATGAAAAGTGTACTTGACTATGTTGTACAATGATGGGAAAATGTATTGTTTATCTTAGTAAGATTGAAGACTAAACTGGTAGGCTTAACCGAGCAAAAATGAAGAAATCATGTTTAAGACGAGTTATGTTAGTGTCGACCTAGTTAGTGCATACTGAGCAAAAATCTAATGTTGACTGAGTATCAGTTAATTGCTGAGGAAGATAGTGTATGCCGAGGAAATAGTTTTAGTAGTAACTGAGCGTTTTACATAAAGACCGAGTGGATGATCACAGTATTGACCGAGCATCAACATTTTTATATTTGAAGAGAATTCAGATTTGGAGCTGACATTGTTGAATTCTGTGTTGACTTTATTTATTGATTGTATGGAAGCATTTAATGCTTTGTAAAATGTTTTATTGTAAATCTTTATGAGATTTGAGATGATTTTAGAAGAAGAGATGAAGAACATGAAGCGGGTAGATTCAATGAATCTAACCTAACCCTAAGATCTATGAAGGAGATTAAGCGGTAAAAGATAAGTTAACCTAACAAAGAAAAGTATTAAGGGAATGAAAACATTAGGTATGAGTATGCATGGGTGAAGTAGATGCTGGAAGAATAGTAAGTTTTATTGACTATATAAGCAAAAAGGCTGAAGGAGAAGTGTGCTGATTGCTTGAAGAAAAGTTCTGAGAAGATCAGAGATGGAGATGGAAAAGTTTCAAAGTGAATAAACCAGCATTTGTATATGGAATTGGATCTAATATTTGCAAAGTGAGTTGTATGTTTTTTAGATCAATGCTACTGCTACTTTCTAACCATTGTAATAGTCAAAATCCTTTTAACAGAGGTTGAGCTAGTTCAATCATATGTTAAATCCTTTGAACAAGGTTGCATTCTAATGGAGTGTATGTAAGTCCTATAACAAGGCTCACTTTTAACAGGGTGATTGAAATGCTTTACCCGGGTCATACTTGACAGTGTGCATTGTAACCTTTGACAGGGTTGTCTTTTAACCGAGCTCAGTTCAGAAGAGTGAAAATAATAGTAGCATGTTACAAAGTGGTTTTTCCCATATTGGGTTTCCACTATAAATCCAGGTGTCAATACTTGTGTGAATGTTTTGGTTTGAACATTTCTATGTTTTAGAAGCTAGTTACAGTAGGGTAGTGGACTGCAGTGTTATATGTTTCTATTATTGAATCAGTGATGACCAAGTTTGTTTTGGTTTCTTGATCTGATTTTGAGAAATTTTTTTGAAGTTGTTTAATACATCAGGACCTGAGAACAACTAATTCACCCCCCCTATCTGTTGTTCTAAATCATATTAAAAATTGGTATCAGAGCTTTGTTTCTTAGTAGTGTCTACAGAAAACAAGTTTAAAGGGACTCGAAGCAAATGATCAAGATGTATAAGAAGGAGGTACCAAAGCTGAACAAGGAAAACTTTCCTGCATGGAAAATCTTGATGAAGCTGCATCTGGCTGGTATTGGTGATTTTGCAAAGTACTACATTGAGAATGACTATGTCACACTTGTTACACCTTTGACTGTAGAGGAAATGAGAGCTAAGCAAGAACATAATCAGGCAATGTTGGAAATTGCATCTGCCCTAAGCTATTCCAAATTTGAAGATATTAAGGAATGGACAACTGCAAAAGATATGTGGGACACTCTTACAAGGATCTATGGTGGTGATCTATATGTGCAGAAAGCTAAAGTTGAGAGTCTCAGAGGTAAGCTTGATTAAGTGAGAATGAATGAAGATGAAAACATTGGACAATATTGTGGTAGAATAAAAGAAGTTGTGAATGCTATTAGAGGAGAAAATGGAACTATTGATGATGAGACCATAATTAGAAAAGTGCTAAGGACTTTGCATCCTATATATGTTATTAAGATCTCATCTATTCAGGAATCTAGATGTAACTCTGGAAATGTGCTTACTTTGGAAGGTTTGATTGGCAAACTGACTACTTTTGAACTGTCTAATTATGATAATTTCATTGTTGGTAGTATTGGAAATGTTGAATCTTCTTTTAAGTCACAGTTAATTTTGAACAAGCCTAAGAAAGAAAAAGAAAGATGCACCAGTGAAAGTGAAAGTGACAGTGACACTTCTGATGAAGACCTTGAAGATCTAGAAGCTCTTATGGCTAGAAGACTAAGAAGAGGAGAGGGAAAATATAAAGGTAAACTCCCTATTATATGTTTTTCATGTAATAAAATCTATCATATAGCTGCTAGATGTCCTGGTAGGAAAGATAGAGATGAAGAAAGAAACAACAGACACAAAGATAGGAGAGATGACAAAGTCTACCAAAGGTACAAAGACTACAAAGGAAAAGGTAAGAAATCTTGTTACATTGCTAAAGAAGAGACTGACACTGATAGTGATGATTTTTAAATTGAGGTAGTCTATGTTGCAATGAAAGATGAATCTAATGAGGATGAGAAAACTGCATTGATAAATGGATTATAGATAGTGGTTGTTCACATCACATGACTGGTGACAAAAGTAAGTTTGAGACCTTATATCATTATAAAGGTAAAAGTGTAACATTTGGTAATGATACACCATGTCCTATTAAAGGGAAAGGATTGATTAAACTGACTGATAAAATCTCTTGTGAAAATGCTTATTGGGTTGAAGGATTGAATTATAATTTGCTAAAGTGTTGCTCAGCTCAATAGAACTAGTTACCAAGTGGAGTTTCATCACAAGAAAGATAAGATATTTGATGCTATTGGTGAACTGATTGGAAGTGGTGAGCAGACTAGAGGTAATTTGTTCTATCTTGACCTATCTGAAGAAATATTTATGATTGCACAACTTGATGACATTTGGTTATGGCATAAGAGGCTATGTCATGTTAACTTTGACAATCTGGTAGAGATAAGTAAGAAGAAGAAAGTAAGAGGCCTACCTAGATTGAAGAAACCTAAGAATGCGATGTGCAAAGAATGCCAGTTAGGAAAAATGACTAAGTCAAGTTTCAAGAGAAAAATCTTTACTTCTGAACACATTTTAGATTTGGTTCATACTAACCTTTCTGGACCTATGGGTATACAAAGTTACTGTGGTGCTAGATATTTTATCTTGTTTATTGATGATCATACCAAGATGATGCATGTAATGTTTCTAAAAGAAAAATATGATGCTTTTCAATTTTTTAAGCAGTATTTGGCTAAGGTTGAGAAGGAGATAGGTAGGAACCTAAAATGTCTTAGATCTGACCGAGGTGGAGAATTTACATCAAATGAATTTAATCTTTTTTGCAATGAAAGAGGAATCAAAATATAGACGTCTGCACCTAGGACACCTCCATAGAATGTTATAGTAGAAAGAAGGAACAAATCTATTTTGGATTGTGCAAGGACATTATTGATTGAAAATAATGTGGCACAGAAATACTAGAAAGAAGCTATAAGTATAGCTATTTACACTCTTAACCAAGTACAAATCAAGAAAGGTACAAATCTAACACCCTATGAATTATGGTATGGGCATGCACCGAGTGTTAAATACTTTAGAATCTTTGGAAGCAAGTGTTACATATTGAAAGATAATAGGAATAGAAAGTTTGATGCCAAAAGTGATGAAGGCATATTCCTAGGCTACTCCACAAAAAGTAAAGCTTATAACTGTTTGAACTCTAACACTAACAAAATTGTGGAAAGTGTGAATGTAAAAATTGATGACTATGCAGAAAGAAATGAAGTAGACAACAAAAGAGAACCATAAGATTACAGATCTTTTGTGTACATTGAGGAAATAGAAGAGGTAGGTAACAGACTTGCACCTGATGCCGAGTCTCAGGCAAGTAATGCCGAGTGATAAGAAATGATTGCCGAGCGTCAGGAAAATAGTGCCAAGAGACAACAAGAACATACCGAGCTACAAGATAATGCTGTCGAGTATCAAGAAGAGGTTGCCGAGAATTCAGAAGCTAAATCTGACAATCTTGTTGAGGAACCTGATGAAATAGAGGAGAAAAATTCTGAACCTATTTTGGCAAAATATGTAAGAAGACATCATGAGCCTGAATAGATAATTGGAGATAAAGACACTGGAATTTAGATCAGAAGCAAGAACAAGGATCCAACATGCTTACTATGTGAGTTTGAACCTAAGACAACTAAAGAGGCATTATAAAATGAAGAATGGATACAAGCAATGAATGAGGAGATTGACCAGATTGAGAAGAATGAAACTTGGACTCTGGTGCCAAGACCTACAGATAAGAATGTTATAGGAACAAAGTGGGTGTTTCGAAACAAGTTGAATGAAAAGGTGAAATCACTAGGAACAAAGCTAGGCTGGTATGCAAAGGCTACACACAAGAAGAAGGAATAGAGTATGGGGAGACATTTGCCCCTGTAGCTAGATTGGAAGGAGTAAGAACTCTGCTTGCATATGCTACTTATAAAGATTTCAAGGTATATCAAATGGATGTCAAGTCTACATTTTTAAATGGTATACTAGAAGAAGAAGTTTACATAGAATAGCTAGAAGGTTTTATTGATCCAAACAGAAGACACATGGTATGCAAACTAAACAAAGCATTGTATGGATTGAAACAAGCTCCCAGAGCATGGTATGAGAGGTTACATAACTATCTGATGTAGATTGGATTTTCAAGAACAAATGACACAAGAAATTTGTACTTGAAGGATGAAGAAGGTAAAGGTATTCTATTGGCCAAAATTTTTGTTGATGACATTATTTTCAGTGGACAAGATGCATTGTGTAAAAGTTTCTCAAAAGAAATGCAAACTGAATTTGAAATGAGTATATTTGGTGAGATCAAATTCTTTGTTTGTTTACAAGTATATCAGATGAAGGAAGGAATTTTCATTACATAGTCTAAGTATGTTAATGAAATACTAAAAACTTTTGGAATGGAAGATGCTAGACCAGTGGGAACTCTTATGGTTACTGGACAAAAGTTATCTAAGAATGATGATGCTGTAGAAGTTAACCAAACTTTGTACAGATCCATGATTGAAAAATCCCAGTATGCTATACATAGTAGACCAGATATTGCATTAGCTATTGGGATTGTGGCAAGATTCTCTGCCAATCCAAAGGAAACACACATGATGGTAGTGAAAAGAATCATGAGATACTTGAAAGGAACTGTTGACTATGGGTTATACTACAAGAAGAATGATAAATTTGAACTTAGAGTATACACTAATACTGATTGGATAGGAAATGTAGATGACAAAAAGAGCACTAGTGGTGGAGCTTTCTTTCTTGGACAAAGATTAGTCTCCTAGACAAGAAAGAAACAAAATTGCATTTCCCAATCTATTGTTGAAGCCAAGTATGTTGTTGCTGCAGTAAACTATTCAAATTTGATATGGATAAAATAGTTGTTGATAGGCATGAAAGAAGAAATCACTGAACCTGTTGTTATTTTCTGTGACAACACAAGTGCCATCAATATTTATAAGAATCCAATGATGCACACTAAGACCAAGCATATAGCAATCAAGTATCACTATGTGAGGGAATTGGTACAAGAAAAGGAAGTCTGAATGGAATATGTGAATACAAAAGAACAATTGGTGGACATATTCACTAAATCTTTACCTAAAAAAGCTCATAAGTATTTGAGAAGTCAATTAGGGGTCCTTCCCCTAACTAAGGCTATCTAGTCAAGCTAGGAGCACTGCATCAAATATGCTATAGTAGAATAATTGACAAATTGATGCAGAAGATTGTCACACTTTAGGACTGTCCTAGAGATGTGAAGAAGCAAAGACAACAAATTAGTCATAAGCAAGATGATAGAGGGAGAAACACTGAGATGCACAGATATATCTACATCTGCTGGATGTAAGTTTTAGTTGTTGCTTTGGCATTTTTGTCAAAGAGGGAGATTGAACTAAAATGATACTATAACACATGTACTAAAGAGTAGGGATGATGAATAGAAATGAAATATTAGGATAGAGGGAGATCCAGATACTTCTGACACTCACAGAAGTAAGATTTACAGATTCTGAATAGAATGAAGCTAAGGATATTATAAATTTTCTCTGATGGACAGATAAGTTTTTGGATTGGTTGGTAATCCATGTGTTATTCAGGTGATATCATATGGTGTTTCCATCAATGCCAAAGAGGGAGATTGTTGGAAACTATAATTGAAGAAATTGTTGTATTGTCATTGATGTCAAACCTTAACTGGTAAGGCTGTTGCTACCTAGGAAATTACTATATCTATTGTGTGAAGGGAAAGAAAGGATGGTAACTGATACTGAAAAGTGTACTTGACTATGTTGTACAATGATGGGATAATGTATTGTTTATCTTAGTAAGATTGAAGACTAAACTGGTAGGCTTAACCGAGCAAAAATGAAGAAATCATGTTTAAGCCGAGTTATGTTAGTGTCGACCAAGTTTTTTTTTCCTAGCAAAAATCTAATGTCGACCGAGTATCAGTTAATTGCCGAGGAAGACAGTGTATGCTGAGGAAATAGTTTTAGTAGTGACCGAGTGTTTTACATGAAGACTGAGTGGATGATCATAGTATTGACTGAGCA
The DNA here is from genome assembly GCA_027943335.1 of Chamaecyparis obtusa. Lineage (NCBI taxonomy): Eukaryota > Viridiplantae > Streptophyta > Pinopsida > Cupressales > Cupressaceae > Chamaecyparis > Chamaecyparis obtusa. The sequence continues at coordinate 15,554 of BSBK01001434.1, forward strand.
TCATCAATTTTCTATTTGAAGAGAATTCAGATTTGGAGCCAACATTGTTGAATTCTTGGATTATGTAAAATGTGTTGACTTTATTTATTGATTGTATGGAAGCATTTAATGCTTTGTAAAATATTTTATTGTAAATCTTTATGAGATTTGAGATGATTCTAGAAGAAGAGATGAAGAACATGAAGCGGGTAGATTCAATGAATCTAACCTAACCCTAAGATCTACGAAGGAGATTAAGCGGTAAAAGATAAGTTAACCTAATAGAGAAAAGTATTAAGGGAACCAAAACATTAGGTATGAGTATGCATGGGTGAAGTAGATACTGGAAGAACAGTAAGTTTTATTGACTGTATAAGCAAAAAGGCTGAAGGAGAAGTGTGGTGATTTCTTGAAGAAAAGTTTTGAGAAGATCAGAGATGGAGATGGAAAAGTTTCAAAGTCAGTAAACTAGCATTTATGTATGGAATTGGATCTGATATTTGAGAAGTGAGTTGTATGTTTTTCAGATCAATACTGCTGCTACTTTCTAAGCATTGTAATAGTCAAAATCCTTTTAATAGAGGTTGACTTAACAATCATATGTTAAATCCTTTGAATAAGGTTGCATTCTAATGGAGTGTATGTAAGTCCTATAACAAGGCTCACTTTTAACAGGGTGATTTAAATCCTTTAACCAGGTCACACTTGACAGTGTGTATTGTAACCTTTGATAGGGTTGGCTTTTAACTGAGCTCACTTTAGAAGAGTGAAAATAATAGTAGCATGTTACAAAGTGGTTTTTCCCATATTGGGGTTCCACTATAAATCCCGGTGTCAATACTTGTGTGAATGTTTTGGTTTGAACATTTCTATGTTTTACAAGTTAGTTACAGCTGGGTAGTGGACTGCAGTGTTATATGTTTCTATTATTGAATTAGTGATGACCTAGTTTGTTTTGGTTGCTTGATCCAATTTTGAGAAAATTTTTTGAAGTCATTTTATACATCAGGACTTCAGAACAACTGATTCATCCCCTGCCTCCTCTTTGTTGTTATAAATCATATTAACAATAACATGTCAATATTTTAGATCTTTGACTTTAATTGTTATTGACTTGTTTAGCTTGTTGTGATGACTCTCCTTTGCTGGTATAGCCTAATCCAACTTTACTCCCAAATCTTCTTTGATTATCTAGAAAATCATCAATCTTCTTAGAACTGTACTCAACCAATTTCTTCATTTCATTGTGTTGCTATTAAGTGTTCACTTCATTTCTCAACTTCTCATTATCCTCTCCAAGTCTTGCAACTTCTTCAAGTCTTCTTGACAATTCTCCATTCACTCGGCTGACTTCCTTATTCACAACCACCACTTGATTAGATGTTTAAAAATGGAGATTAGTGAGTCTTTGTATCTCACTTTATTTTTCTTTAAGTTGTTCTTTTATTTGTCTTCGATCATCAATAGCTAGATTTCTTTCTTGTTCAACTTGTCTACCATTGTTCATTATTTCTACCATTCTCACCATCTGAGATTCTTGACCGATTTGCAATGCTTTCACTTGTTCAGTTAAATTTTGATTCTTTTTAGATAGATCAAAGATCATGCTTTTAGATCCATCATAAATACTTCCAAAAATAGATCCAATATGATCAAATAAATCATCAATCACTTCTTCATGGTAACTGACTTCATTTTGCAAAATAGCTAGGTTCTTCCTTTCAACCAACAGTTTCTTCAGTTCATCCTTAGCTTGCTTATACTGTTCCACAAACATCTACATCTGAATCTTTTGATTCTCTACCGTCTTATCTAACTTATACCTCTCCATGACTTAGATCTTTACCCTTCAGTGGTTAAACTATTCAATAAGAGAGCTAAGCTCTGATAACAACTGTTGGATTAGGAGAGATAGGGTACTGAGAGGGGAGGGGTGAATCAATTCCCACAAAAACTTTAACTCATAAA
>BSBK01001434.1:22500-67500 GCA_027943335.1 Chamaecyparis obtusa
TAATTTTTGTATGTGCTCAGAATGATCTGATTTCTTTCTTGGAGGTTCATTTTGGTCATATAAGTCTGCCAGTAAAGTTTCATTGCCAGATCAAGTGTATATTGGAAGATATTGAAGATTTTCGGTATTGGCAGCAGGGTATAGAAACTTTGAACTCAGTTTTGAAGGCTTTAGAGGCCCCAGATGAGGTCAAAAATTTGGGTGATGGGCGCTTGCGCAGGTCAAGCTTGTAGAGCACTTCATGGCGTTTCTGAAATGGGGTCATAATAGCCGATCGGGTCAACTGGTGATGACTTATGGTCTTCGAAAGTTGGGCCACCTGAAATGGCGAAAAAAATAATTTTCTTCAAAATTTCTGTTCGGGATTCAAAGGTTATCTTGAGCCGACTATGATGTAATAAAATGTAAAATAAAATAATTCTAAATTAGGTTGGCCTTATTGGCTAAAATTCTGGAACCTTCCCAGGTGGTGGATAATTGCCTATATAAGGAAGGCTGTATTATTGTCTTAGGCAGTTCAGAATAGTTCTGGGTAGTAGATCTGGGTGATAGTTCGAGGCTTTGTCCTACAGAATATTGTAAGGGAATGCCCATGTGGCTTTGCATATTGTAATTTTGAAAGTTTGTAATTCCACATTTGTGGAGATAATAAGAAGCCAATTTTCTGTTCTTGCATATTGTTGTTGTTGTTTCTCTATTTCTCTTATGTGGTTGTGGTATTAAGGGGAGCACCCTTCATCAGGTGGTATCGGAGCGGGAGTTCTTGAGTGTGTAAACAGATCGCCGACTGTGAGGCAGTTTGCACCAGGACCATGGCTAGGGTTTCAGCGTGCATCGCGAAAATGCCTCCACGAAGGGAACGTGGCGGAAGAGTTGGTGTTGTAACACCTGAGGTTAGAGAGCTGCAGAGACAAGTGCGAGTATTACAAGAAGAGATTCGTAGAGGAATGAATCTTAATGTCAGAGATGAAAGCGAGGATGAAGCCGAAGAAGAATATCAAGAAGGAGAAGTTGAAATTGTGAACCAGGAGGAAGAAAGACTTTTTCGAGCGATTTCCAAAATTGGGAAAAGACCTAAGATTGAGGTTCCTACATTTTCTGGAAATCTTAACCCAGATGAATTGATAGACTGGATCAACGAATGTGAGGAATATTTTGAGTATGAAGATGTTGAGGATCCTGATAGGGTCAAATTTGTGAAAGCCAGACTGAAAGGTCATGCGAAGATCTGGTGGCAAGAAATTCAATTGGAGCGAAATAGAAGAGGGAAAGATAAAATCACAAGATGGGATCGGATGGTGGAAAAATTTAAGGGACAGTTCATTCCTGTTGATTATGAGCTTGATCTACTAAAAAAAATGCAAAGTTTGAAGCAAGCAGGAAGATCTGTTCAGGAGTATACAGAGGAGTTCTATCGACTCCTCATCAAAACAGGCCATGCAGAAGCTGATAAGGAGAAAGTTGTCCAATACCTTAATGGGTTAAGGCCAATCATTCAAGAGGAGTTGAATGTGGTTTGAATGAACAGTATTGAAGAGGCATACCAATTTGCCCTAAAAGTAGAGGAAAAGTTGAACAAGAAGTTCGAGAGAAGACAAAACAGAAGAGGTCATGGTGGACAATCTGGTGGACGGTCATATGGTGGCCAAAATGAAGATCCGAAGAAGAAGGATGAGACCAGTAGTAGTCAGAATCAGCGTGGAAATAATTCCAATCGCTTCCAGGATCAGAATAATAGAGATCAGAGAGGAAGAGGAAGAGGACAAGGATCTGGAAGAGGAGGCTTCCGTGGAACATGTTTTCACTGTGGAGAAGAAGGTCATAGGGCATTTGAATGTCCTCAGCACCAAGGCAGAACAGACAGGAGAAATGAAGGCCAGGCCAGAGTTGCACATGTAGATGAAGATGCCAGATCATCAAATTCTGAAGATGCTGAAAGAGGAGAAACGTTGATTAACAGAAGAGTCCTATTGAGTGGTGAGAATGAACCTGAGCAAAGGAGGAGCCTGTTTCGCACCAGGTGCAAGTGTGAAGGTAAATGTTGTGATGTGATCATTGATAGTGGAAGCACTGACAATTTGGTGTCAGAAGAGATGGTGACAAAGTTGAAGCTCAAGAGACAGAAACACCCACATCCATATCGGATTGCTTGGGTACAGGATGACCACAAGGTCATGGTCAATGAACAATGCCTAGTAAAGTTCAAAGTTGGCGGATACCAAGATGAGGTATTGTGTGATATCATATCTATGGATGTATGTCATATGTTATTGGGTAGACCATGGCATTTTGACAGATGTGTTGTACATGATGGTCGTGCGAATACCTATTCTCTAACAAAGGATGGAGTGCGACATAAGCTAAAACCATTGAAGGAGACCGAAGAAAAGGTATGTGGTAATGCAAGGATAACTTTTGTTGATGGAAGAAATTTCCTAGATGGTATGAGGCATGAGCATGTATGTTTTGCTTTAATTCCAAAAGTTGGTAAAGAGGAAGTAGAAGATGTTCCTGTAGAAGTTGCAGATTTGTTGAATGAGTTTCAAGATATTGTATCCGATAATGTGCCTGATGGATTACCACCAGTCAGGAGGATCAGTCATCAGATGGACTTGATCCCAAGAGTGAGTTTGCCAAATAAGGCAGCACATAGAATGACACCTACAGAAAGTGAGGAGTTGAACAGACAAGTACATGAACTGTTACTGAAAGGATTGATCTGTGAGAGTCTGAGTCCCTGTGCTGTACCAGTGGTATTAGCACCAAAGAAGAATGGAGAATGGAGGATGTGTATAGATTCTAGGGAAATAAATAAGATCACAATCAAGTACAGGTTTCCATTGCCACGAATGGATGATATTATGGACTGTTTGAGTGGAGCTGTGTATTTCTCAAAGATAGATCTGAAGAGTGGATATCATCAGATTCGGATCAGAGAAGGAGATGAATGGAAGACTTCCTTCAAGACAAAGGAAGGACTATATGAGTGGTTAGTCATACCTTTTGGGCTAACCAATGCGCCGAGTATTTTCATGCGGCTCATGAACGAGGTTCTGAAAGAATTTCTAGGTAAGTTTGTTATTGTTTACCTAGATGATATTTTGATCTTTAGTAAGACATTGGATGAGCATATGATGCATATTCATATGGTATTTGAGAAGTTGAGAGAAGAGAAATTGTTGATTAATTTGAAGAAGTGCAGTTTTGTGAAGAAAGAGTTGGTGTATTTGGGATTTTTAGTTTCGGCAGAAGGTCTAAAAATGGACCCAGAGAAGGTACAGGCTATCGTTGAATGGCCTACTCCAAGGAGTGCTACTGAGGTAAGATCTTTTCATGGTCTAGCTAGCTTTTACAGAAAGTTTATCAGAAATTTTTAGTAGTATTTGTGGACCCTTGACTGAAACAATGAGAGGGGATATAAAAGACTTTAAGTGGACTAATGGGGCAGAAAAGAGTTTTCAATTGTTGAAACAAAAAGTTACAGAACAACCTGTTTTAGCACTTCCAGATTTTAATAAAGTGTTTCAAGTAGATTGTGATGCTAGTGGTACTGCAATAGGAGCTGTTATGAGCCAAGAAGGTAAACCTGTTGCTTATTTCAGTGAGAAATTAAATGATGCCAAGAGAAAATATTCTGTTTATGATTAGGAATTTTATGCTATAGTTCAGGCATTGAAAAAGTGGAGGCACTATCTGCTTCCTAAGGAGTTTGTTTTGTATACTGATCATCAAGCATTGCAATATTTGAATAGTCAAGGAAAATTGAATCAAAGGCATTTGAAATGGGTTATATTTTTGCAAAGTTATACATTTGTTTTGAAACACAGGAGTGGAAAGTCTAATAGGGTTGCGGATGCTCTTAGCAGAAGGCAACTATTGCTGACAGAAATGCAGATTGAAGTGGCTGGGTTCAAGAAACTCAAGAATTTATATCCAGAGGATCCTGATTTTGGTGAAGCTTGGAAAGCTTGTACAGAACATGTTACTCTAGACAGGATGAAATAGTTGGATTTCATCATCCAGGATGATATGCTATTCAGAGGGAGTCAGTTGTGCATTCCACGAAGTTCTATGAGGGACAATCTAATCAAGGAGAAGCATAGCGGAGGATTGGCTGGACATTTTGGTCATGATAAAACCCTTGGTTTGGTTAGTGAGAATTATTATTGGCCACAGTTGCAGCAAGATGTGAAGAAGTTTGTGTAAAGTTGCCGAGTATGTCAGATGGCGAAGGGAGTGAAGCAAAATACAGGGTTGTATCAGCCATTACCTGTACCAGAGAAGCCTTGGGAGGATATCAGCATGGACTTTATTCTTGGTTTACCGAGGACACAGCGGGGACACGATTCAATTTTTGTGGTAGTTGACAGATTTTCAAAGATGACACATTTTATTCCTTGCAAGAAGACTAATGATGCTATTCATGTAGCAGAATTGTTTTTTAGAGAAGTAGTGAGACTTCATGGTTTGCCAAAGACCATAGTTTCAGATCGGGACAGTATGTTTGTTAGATATTTCTGGCGTACATTATGGAAGAAGTTGAAGATAGATTTGAAGTTTAGTTCATCACATCATCCACAGACTGATGGACAAACAGAGGTGGTGAATAGGAGTTTGGGAAATTTGCTGAGATGTTTGGTTGGAGATAAGCCAACAGGATGGGATTTGATTTTATCACAGGTGGAATTCGCATACAATAATTCTGTCAACAGGAGCACTGGTAAATCACCATTCCAGATTGTATATGGAAGTAGTCCGAGAAATGCATCTGAATTGAGGAAGATAGATAAAGGAGAAATAAGTAGTGCTGAAGCTGAAGATTTTGCAGAACACTTGAAGAACATCCATGAGGAGGTGAGGAAGCATATTACCAAGATAAATGCACAGTATAAGGTTAAGGCAGATGAGAAAAGGAGGTATAAAGAATTTCAGGTTGGTGATGAAGTCATGGTTCATTTGCGGAAGGAGCGGTTTCCAGTTGGTACATATAACAAGCTGAAAATGAAGAAGTTTGGACCATGTAGGATACTGAAGAAACATGATTCATGAAACGCATATGAGGTAGAATTGCCTACTGAGCTAAATATTTCACCAGTGTTTAACATTTTAGATCTGACAGAGTATCATGAAGGAGGTGTTGAAAATGAGATCACAACAGCACAGTGGAGTATTCCAGCAACTAGTTCAGACACTAAAGAGATCAAAGATATACTGGACAGTCGTGTTGGCAGAAGCACAAGAAACAGGACATATGAAGAATATCTGGTCAAGTGGAAAGGATGACCTGTTGAAGATTCATCATGGCTGACAAAGGAGGAGGTTAGCCGTCTTGGTTTTCCTCTGCACACCTGAGTCGTGACAGGGTCACTTCTCAAATTACCCCGGGTGTCTGATGCAGGAGCATCCTGGGTGTAAGAGCAATCTTGCATCACCCAAAAATATTTCTGTTTTTGTATTCAATAAGGGTTATTTTGTGCAGAGCTGCTATTTTTGGAAAGTTGCTATTTTTGGTAATTTTTGTATGTGCTCAGAATGATCTAATTTATTTCTTGGAGGTTCATTTTGGTCATATAAGTCTGCCAGTAAAGTTTGATTGCCAGATCAAGTGTATATTGGAAGATATTGAAGATTTTCGGTATTGGCAGCAGGGTATAGAAACTTTGAACTCAGTTTTGAAGGCTTTAGAGGCCCCGGATGAGGTCAAAAATTTGGGTGACGGGCGCTTGCGCGGGTCAAGCCTGTAGAGCGCTTCGTGGCATTTCTAAAATCGGGTTATAATAGCCGATCGGGTCAACTGGTGATGACTTATGGTCTTCGAAAGTTGGGCCACCTGAAATGGCGAAAAATAATTTTCTTCAAAATTTCTGTTCTAGATTCAAAAGTTATCTTGATCCGACTATGATGTAATAAAATGTAAAATAAAATAATTCTAAGTTGGGTCGGCCTTATTGGCTAAAATTCTGGAACCTTCCCAGGCGGTAGATAATTGCCTATATAAGGAAGGCTGTATTATTGTCTTAGGTAGTTCAGAATAGTTTTGGGTAGTAGATCTGGGTGATAGTTCGAGGCTTTGTCCTATAGAATATTGTAAGGGAATGCCCATGTGGCTTTGCATATTGTAATTCTGAAAGTTTGTAATTCCACATTTGTGGAGATAATAAGAAGCCAATTTTCTGTTCTTGCATATTGTTGTTGTTGTTTCTCTGTTTCTCTTATGTGGTTGTGGTATTAAGGGGAGCACCTTTCATCAGGTGGTATCAGAGTGGGAGTTCTTGAATGTGTAAACAGATCGCCGACTGTGAGACAGTTTGCACTAGGACCGTGGCTAAAGTTTCAGCGAGCATCACGAAAATACCTCCACGAAGGGAACGTGGCGGAAGAGCTGGTGTTGTAACACCTGAGGTTAGAGAGCTGCAGAGACAAGTGCGAGCATTACAAGAAGAGATTCGTAGAGGAATGAATCTTAATGTCAGAGACGAAAGCGAGGATGAAGCCGAAGAAGAATATCAAGAAGGAGAAGCTGAAATTGTGAACCAGGAGGAAGAAAGACTTTTTCGAGCGATTTCCAAAATTGGGAAAAGACCTAAGATTGAGGTTCCTACATTTTTTGGAAATCTTAACCCAGAGGAATTGATCGACTGGATCAATGAATGTGAGGAATATTTTGAGTATGAAGATGTTGAGGATCCTGATAGAGTCAAATTTGCGAAAGCCAGATTGAAAGGTCATGCGAAGATGTGGTGGCAAGAAATTCAATTGAAGCAAAATAGAAGAGGGAAAGATAAAATCACAAGATGGGATCGGATGGTGGATAAATTGAAGCGACAGTTCATTCTTGTTGATTATGAGCTTGATCTACTAAAGAAAATGCAAAGTTTGAACCAAGCAGGAAGATCTGTTCAGGAGTATACAGAGGAGTTCTATCGACTCCTCATCAGAACAGGCCATGAAGAAGCTGATAAGGAGAAAGTTGCCCGATACCTTAATGGGTTAAGGCCAAGCATTCAGGAGGAGTTGAATCTGATTTGAATGAACAATATTGAGGAGGCATACCAATTTGCCCTAAAAGTAGAGGAAAAGTTGATCAAGAAGTTCGAGAGCAGACAAAACGGAAGAGGTCGTGGTGGATGATCTGGTGGACGGTCATATGGTGGCCAAAATGAAGATCCGAAGAAGAAGGATGAGGCCAGTAGCAGTCAGAAGAAGGTCATAGGGCATTTGAATGTCCTCAGCGCCAAGGCAGAACAGGCAGGAGAAATGAAGGCCAGGCCAGAGTTGCATATGTAGATGAAGATGCCAGATCATCAAATTCTGAAGATGCTGAAAAAGGAGAAACGTTGATTAACAGAAAAGTCTTGTTGAGTGGTGAGAATGAACCTGAGCAAAGGAGGAGCCTGTTTCGCACCTGGTGCAAGTGTGAAGGTAAATATTGTGATGTGATCATTGATAGTGGAAGCACTGACAATTTGGTGTCAGAAGAGATGGTGACAAAGTTGAAGCTCAAGAGACAGAAACACCCACATCCATATCGGATTTCCTTGGTACAGGATGACCACAAGGTCATGGTCAATGAACAATGCCTAGTAAAGTTCAAGGTTGGCGGATACCAAGATGAGGTATTGTGTGATATCATATCTATGGATGCATGTCATATGTTGTTGGGTAGACCATGGCAGTTTGAAAGATGTGCTGTACATGATGGTCGTGCAAATACCTATTCTCTGACAAAGGATGGAGTGCGACATAAGCTAAAACCATTGAAGGAGATCGAAGAAAAGGTATGTGGTAATGCAAGGATAAATTTTTTTGATGGAAAAAATTTCCTAGATGGTATGAGGCATGAGCATGTATGTTTTGCTTTAATTCCAAAAGTTGGTAAAGAGGAAGTAGAAGATGTTCCTGTAGAAGTTGCAGATTTATTGAATGAGTTTCAAGATATTGTATCCGATAACGTGCCTGATGGATTACCACCGGTCAGGAAGATCAGTCGTCAGATGGATTTGATCCCAGGAGCGAGTTTGCCGAATAAGACAACACACAGAATGACACCTGCAGAAAGTGAGGAGTTGAACAGACAAGTACATGAACTGTTACAGAAAGGATTGATCCGTGAGAGTCTGAGTCCCTGTGCTGTACCAGTAGTATTAGCACCAAAGAAGAATGGAGAATGGAGGATGTGTACAGATTATAGGTCAATAAACAAGATCACAATCAAGTACAGATTTCCATTGCCACGAATGGATGAAATTATGGACTGTTTGAGTGGAGCTGTGTATTTCTCAAAGATAGATCTGAAGAGTGGATATCATCAGATTCTCTCAGAGAAGGAGATGAATGGAAGACTACCTTCAAGACAAAGGAAGGACTATATGAGTGGTTAGTCATGCCTTTTGGGCTAACCAATGCGCCGAGTACTTTCATGCGGCTCATGAACGAGGTTCTGAAAGAATTTCTGGGTAAGTTTGTTATTGTTTACCTAGATGATATTTTGATCTTTAGTAAGACATTGGATGAGCATATGATGCATATTCATATGGTATTTGAGAAGTTGAGAGAAGAGAAATTGTTGATTAATTTGAAGAAGTGCAGTTTTGTGAAGAAAGAGTTGGTGTATTTGGGATTTGTAGTTTCGACAGAAGGTCTAAAAATGGACCCAGAGAAGGTACATACTATCCTTGAATGGCCTACTCCAAGGAGTGCTACTGAGGTAAGATCTTTTCATGGTCTAGCTAGCTTTTACATAAATTTTATCAAAAATTTTAGCAGTATTTGTGGACCCTTGATTGAAACAATGAGAGGGGATAGAAAAGAGTTTAAGTGAACTAATGGGGCAGAAAATAGTTTTCAATTGTTGAAACAAAAAGTTACAGAACAACCTGTTTTAGCACTTCCAGATTTTAATAAGGTGTTTCAAGTAGATTGTGATGCTAGTGGTACTGCAATAGGAGCTGTTATGAGCCAAGAAGGTAAACCTGTTGCTTATTTCAGTGAGAAATTAAATGATGCCAAGAGAAAATATTCTGTTTATGATCAGGAATTTTATGCTATAGTTCAGGCATTGAAAAAGTGGAGGCACTATCTGCTTCCTAAGGAGTTTGTTTTGTATACTGATCATCAAGCGTTGCAATATTTGAATAGTCAAGGAAAATTGAATCAAAGACATTTGAAATGGGTTGAGTTTTTGCAGAGTTATACATTTGTTTTGAAACACAGGAGTGGAAAGTCTAATAGGGTTGCAGATGCTCTTAGCAGAAGGCAACTATTGTTGACAGAAATGCAGATTGAAGTGGGTGGGTTCAAGGAACTCAAGAATTTATATCTAGAGGATCCTGATTTTGGTGAAGCTTGGAAAGCTTGTACAGAACCTGTTACTCTAGACAGGATGAAATAGTTGGATTTCATCATCCAGGATGATATGCTATTCAGAGGGAGTCAGTTGTGCATTCCACGAAGTTCTATGAGGTAGAATCTCATCAAGGAGAAGCATAGCGGAGGATTGGCTGGACATTTTGATCGTGATAAAACCATTGGTTTGGTTAGTGAGAATTATTATTGGCCACAGTTGCAGCAAGATGTGAAGAAGTTTGTACAGAGTTGCCGAGTATGTCAGATGGTGAAGGGAGTGAAGCAGAATACAGGGTTGTATCAGCCATTACCTGTACCAGAGAAGCCTTGGGAGGATATCAGCATGGACTTTGTTCTTGGTTTACCGAGGACACAGCGGGGACACGATTCAATTTTTGTGGTAGTTGACAGATTTTCAAAGATGACACATTTTATTCCCTGCAAGAAGACTAATGATGCTGTTCATGTAGCAGAATTGTTTTTCAGAGAAGTAGTGAGACTTCATGGTTTGCCAAAGACCATAGTTTCAGATCGGGACACTAAGTTTGTTGGATATTTTTGGCGTACATTATGGAAGAAGTTGAAGATAGATTTGAAGTTTAGTTCATCACATCATCCACAGACTGATGGACAGAAAGAGGTGGTGAATAGGAGTTTGGGAAATTTGCTGAGATGTTTGGTTGGAGATAAGCCAACAGGATGGGATTTGATTTTACCACAGGCGGAATTCGCATACAATAATTCTGTCAACAGGAGCACTGGTAAATCACCATTCCAGATTGTATATGGAAGTAGTCTGAGAAATGCATCTGAATTAAGGAAGATAGATAAAGGAGAAATAAGTAGTGCTGAAGCTGAGGATTTTGCAGAACACTTGAAGAACATCTATGAGGAGGTGAGGAAGCATATTACCAAGATAAATGCACAGTATAAGGTTAAGGCAGATGAGAAAAGGAGATATAAGGAATTTCAGGTTGGTGATGAAGTCATGGTTCATTTGTGGAAGGAGCGGTTTCCAGTTGGTACATATAACAAGCTGAAAATGAAGAAGTTTGGACCATGTAGGATACTGAAGAAACATGATTCAGGAAACGCATATGAGGTAGAATTGCCTACTAAGCTAAATATGGCACCAGTATTTAACATTTCAGATCTGACAGAGTATCATGAAGGAGGTGTTGAAAATGAGATCACAGTAGCACAGTGGAGTATTCTAGCAACTAGTTCAGACACTAAGGAGATCGAAGATATACTGGACAGTCGTGTTGGTAGAAGCACAAGAAACAGGACATATGAAGAATATCTGGTCAAGTGGAAAGGATGACCTGTTGAAGATTCATCATGGCTGACAAAGGAGGAGGTTAGCCATCTTGGTTTTCCTCTGCACACTTGAGTCGTGACAGGGTCACTTCTCAAATTACCCCGGGTGTCTGATGCAGGAGCATCCTGGGTGTAAGAGCAATCTTGCATCACCCAAAAATATTTTTATTTTTGTATTCAATAAGGGTTATTTTGTGCAGAGCTGCTATTTTTGGAAAGTTGCTATTTTTGGTAATTTTTGTATGTGCTCAGAATGATCTGATTTCTTTCTTGGAGATTTATTTTGGTCATATAAGTCTGCCAGTAAAGTTTCATTGCCAGATCAAGTGTATATTGGAAGATATTGAACATTTTCGGTATTGGCAGTAGGGTACAGAAACTTTAAACTCAGTTTTGAAGGTTTTAGAGGCCCCAGATGAGGTCAAAAATTTGGGTGACGGGTGCTTGCGCGGGTCAAGCCTGTAGATCTCAGAGAGTAAGAGGAAGAGGACAAGGATGTAGAAGAGGAGGCTTCCGTGGAACATGTTTTCACTGTGGAGAAGAAGGTCATAGGGCATTTGAATGTCCTCAGCGCCAAGGCAGAACAGACAGGAGAAATGAAGGCCAGGCCAGAGTTGCATATGTAGATGAAGATGCCAGATCATCAAATTCTGAAGATGCTGAAAAAGGAGAAATGTTGATTAACAGAAGAGTCCTGTTGAGTGGTGAGAATGAACATGAGCAAAGGAGGAGCCTGTTTCGCACCAGGTGCAAGTGTGAAGGTAAATGTTTTGATGTGATCATTGATAGTGGAAGCACTGACAATTTGGTGTCAGAAGAGATGGTGACAAAGTTGAAGCTCAAGAGACAGAAACACCCACATCCATATCAGATTGCCTGGGTACAGGATGACCACAAGGTCATGGTCAATGAACAATGCCTAGTAAAGTTGAAGGTTGGCGGATACCAAGATGAGGTATTGTGTGATATCATATCTATGGATGCATGTCATATGTTGTTGGGTAGACCATGGCAGTTTGACAGATGTGTTGTACATGATGGTCGTGCGAATACCTATTCTCTGAAAAACGATGGAGTGCGACATAAGCTAAAACCATTGAAGGAGACCGAAGAAAAGGTATGTGGTAATGCAAGGATAACTTTTGTTGATGGAAAAAATTTCCTAGATGGTATGAGGCATGAGCATGTATGTTTTGCTTTAATTCCAAAAGTTGGTAAAGAGGAAGTAGAAGATGTTCCTGTAGAAGTTGCAGATTTGTTGAATGAGTTTCAAGATATTGTATCCGATAACGTGCCTGATAGATTACCACCAGTCAAGAAGATCAGTCATCAGATGGACTTGATCCCATGAGTGAGTTTTCTGAATAAGACAGCACACAGAATGACACCTGCAGAAAGTGAGGAGTTGAACAGACAAGTACATGAACTGTTACAGAAAGGATTGATCCGTGAGAGTCTGAGTCCCTGTGCTGTACCAGCGGTATTAGCACCAAAGAAGAATGGAGAATGGAGGATGTGTACAGATTCTAGGTCAATAAACAAGATCACAATCAAGTACAAGTTTCCATTGCCACGAATGGATGATATTATGGACTGTTTGAGTGGAGCTGTGTATTTCTCAAAGATAGATCTGAAGAGTGGATATCATCAGATTCTCTCAGAGAAGGAGATGAATGGAAGACTACCTTCAAGATAAAGGAAGGACTATATGAGTGGTTAGTCATGCCTTTTGGGCTAACCAATGCGCTGAGTACTTTCATGCGGCTCATGAACGAGGTTCTGAAAGAATTTCTGGGTAAGTTTGTTATTGTTTACCTAGATGATATTTTGATCTTTAGTAAGAAATTGGATGAGCATATGATGCATATTCATATGGTATTTGAGAAGTTGAGAGAAGAGAAATTGTTGATTAATTTGAAGAAGTGAAGTTTTGTGAAAAAAGAGTTGGTGTATTTGGGATTTGTAGTTTCGACAGAAGGTCTAAAAATAGACCCAGAGAAGGTACAGGCTATCCTTGAATGGCCTACTCCAAGGAGTGCTACTGAGGTAAGATCTTTTCATGGTCTAGCTAGCTTTTACAGAAAGTTTATCAAAAATTTTAGCAGTATTTGTGGACCCTTGACTGAAACAATGAGAGGGGATAGAAAAGAGTTTAAGTGAACTAATGGAGCAGAAAATAGTTTTCAATTGTTGAAACAAAAAGTTACAGAACAACCTGTTTTAGCACTTCCAGATTTTAATAAGGTGTTTCAAGTAGATTGTGATGCTAGTGGTACTGCAATAGGAGCTGTTATGAGCCAAGAAGGTAAACCTGTTGCTTATTTCAGTGAGAAATTAAATGATGCCAAGAGAAAATATTCTGTTTATGATCAGGAATTTTATGCTATAGTTCAGGCATTGAAAAAGTGGAGGCACTATCTGCTTCCTAAGGAGTTTGTTTTGTATACTGATCATCAAGCGTTGCAATATTTGAATAGTCAAAGAAAATTGAATCAAAGGCATTTGAAATGGGTTGAGTTTTTGCAGAGTTATACATTTGTTTTGAAACACAGGAGTGGAAAGTCTAATAGGGTTGCAGATGCTCTTAGCAGAAGTCAACTATTGCTGATAGAAATGCAGATTGAAGTGGTTGGGTTCAAGGAACTCAAGAATTTATATCCAGAGGATCCTGATTTTGGTGAAGCTTGGAAAGCTTGTACAGAACCTGTTACTCTAGACAGGACGAAATGGTTGGATTTTATCATCCAGGATGATATGCTATTCAGATGGAGTCAGTTGTGCATTCCACGAAGTTCTATGAGGGAGAATCTCATCAAGGAGAAGCATAGCGGAGGATTGGCTGGACATTTTGGTCGTGATAAAACCCTTGGTTTGGTTAATGAGAATTATTATTGGCCACAGTTGTAGCAAAATGTGAAGAAGTTTGTACAAAGTTGCCGAGTATGTCAGATGGCGAAGGAAGTGAAGCAGAATACAGGGTTGTATCAGCCATTACCTGTACCAGAGAAGCCTTCGGAGGATATCAGCATGGACTTTGTTCTTGGTTTACCAAGGACACAGCGGGGACACGATTCGATTTTTGTGGTAGTTGACAGATTTTCAAAGATGACACATTTTATTCCCTGCAAGAAGACTAATGATGCTGTTCATGTAGCAGAATTGTTTTTCAGAGAAGTAGTGAGACTTCATGGTTTGCCAAAGACCATAGTTTCAGATCGGGACACTAAGTTTGTTGGATATTTCTGGCGTACATTGTGGAAGAAGTTGAAGACAGATTTGAAGTTTAGTTCATCACATCATCCACAAACTGATGGACAGACAGAGGTGGTGAATAAGAGTTTGGGAAATTTGCTGAGATGTTTGGTTGGAGATAAGCCAACAGGATGGGATTTGATTTTACCACAGGCAAAATTCGCATACAATAATTCTATCAACAGGAGCACTGGTAAATCACCATTCCAGATTGTATATGGAAGTAGTCCGAGAAATGCATCTCAATTGAGGAAGATAGATAAAGGAGAAATAAGTAGTGCTGAAGCTGAGGATTTTGTAGAACACTTGAAGAACATCTATGAGGAGGTGAGGAAGCATATTACCAAGATAAATACACAGTATAAGGTTAAGGCAGATGAGAAAAGGAGGTATAACGAATTTCAGGTTGGTGATGAAGTCATGGTTCATTTGCGGAAGGAGCGGTTTCCAGTTGGTACATATAACAAGCTGAAAATGAAGAAGTTTGGACCATGTAAGATACTGAAGAAACATGATTCAGGAAACGCATATGAGGTAGAATTGCCTACTGAGCTAAATATTTCACCAGTATTTAACATTTCAGATCTGACAGAGTATCATGAAGGAGGTGTTGAAAATGAGATCACAGCAGCACAGTGGAGTATTCCAGCAACTAGTTCAGACACTAAGGAGATCGAAGATATACTGGACAGTCGTGTTGGCAGAAGCACAAGAAACATGACATATGAAGAATATCTGGTCAAGTGGAAAGGACGACCTATTGAAGATTCATCATGGCTGACAAAGGAGGAGGTTAGCCGTCTTGGTTTTCCTCTGCACACTTGAGTCGTGATAGGGTCACTTCTCAAATTACCCTGGGTGTCTGATGCAAGAGCATCCTGGGTGTAAGAGCAATCTTGCATCACCCAAAAATATTTCTGTTTTTGTATTCAATAAGGGTTATTTTGTGCAGAGCTGCTATTTTTGGAAAGTTGCTATTTTTGGTAATTTTTGTATGTGCTCAGAATGATTTGATTTCTTTCTTGGAGGTTCATTTTGGTCATATAAGTCTGCCAGTAAAATTTCATTTCCAGATCAAGTGTATATTGGAAGATATTGAAGATTTTCGGTATTGGCAGTAGGGTACAGAAACTTTGAACTCAGTTTTGAAGGTTTAGAGGCCCCAAATGAGGTCAAAAATTTGGGTGACGGGTGCTTGCGCGGGTCAAGCCTGTAGAGCACTTCGTGACGTTTCTGAAATGGGGTTATTATAGCCGATCGGGTCAACTGGTGATGACTTATGGTCTTCGGAAGTTGGGCCACCTGAAATGGTGAAAAATAATTTTCTTCAAAATTTCTGTTCGGGATTCAAAGGTTATCTTGAGCCGACTATGATGTAATAAAATGTAAAATAAAATAATTCTAAGTTGGGTCGGCCTTATTGGCTAAAATTCTGGAACCTTCCCAGGCGGTGGATAATTGCCTATATAAGGAAGGCTATATTATTGTCTTATACAGTTCATAATAGTTCTGGGTAGTATATCTGGGTGATAGTTCGAGGCTTTGTCCTACAGAATATTGTAAGGGAATGCCCATGTGGCTTTGCATATTGTAATTCTGAAAGTTTGTAATTCTACATTTGGGGAGATAATAAGAAGCCAATTTTCTGTTCTTGCATATTGTTGTTGTTGTTTCTCTATTTCTCTTATGTGGTTGTGGTATTAAGGGGAGAACCCTTCATCAGGTGGTATCAGAGCGGGAGTTCTTGAGTGTGTAAACAGATCACCGACTGTGAGGCAGTTTGCACCAGGACCGTGGCTAGGGTTTCGTCGCGCTTTGCGAAAATACCTGTACGGAGGGAACGTGGCGGAAGAGCTAGTGTTGTAACACCTGAGGTTAGAGAGCTGCAGAGACAAGTGCGAGCATTACAAGAAGAGATTTGTAGAGGAATGAATCTTAATGTCAGAGACGAAAGCGAGGATGAAGCCGAAGAAGAATATCAAGAAGGAGAAGCTGAAATTGTGAACCAGGAGGAAGAAAGACTTTTTCGAGCGATTTCCAAAATTGGGAAAAGACCTAAGATTGAGGTTCCTACATTTTCTGGAAATCTTAACCCAGAGGAATTGATCGACTGGATCAATGAATGTGAGGAATATTTTGAGTATGAAGATGTTGAGGATCCTGATAGGGTCAAATTTGCTAAAGCCAGACTGAAAGGTCATGCGAAGATCTGGTGGCAAGAAATTCAATTGGAGGGAAATAGAAGAGGGAAAGATAAAATCACAAGATGGGATCGGATGGTGGATAAATTGAAGCGACAGTTCATTCCTGTTGATTATGAGCTTCATCTACTAAAGAAAATGCAAAGTTTGAAGCAAGCAGGAAGATCTGTTCAGGAGTATACAGAGGAGTTCTATCGACTCCTCATCAGAACAGGCCATGCAGAAGCTGATAAGGAGAAAGTTGCCCGATACCTTAATGGGTTAAGGCCAAGCATTCAGGAGGAGTTGAATCTGGTTCGAATGAATAGTATTGAGGAGGCATACCAATTTGCCCTAAAAGTAGAGGAAAAGTTGAACAAGAAGTTCGAGAGCAGACAAAACGGAAGAGGTCGTGGTGGACGATCTGGTGGACGGTCATATGGTGGCCAAAATGAAGATCTGAAGAAAAAGGATGAGGCCAGTAGCAGTCAGAATCAGCGTGGAAATAATTCCAATCGCTTCCAGGATTAGAATAATAGAGATCAGAGAGGAAGAGGAAGAGGACAAGGATCTGGAAGAGGAGGCTTCCGTGGAACATGTTTTCACTGTGGAGAAGAAGGTCATAGGGCATTTGAATGTCCTCAGTGCCAAGGCAGAATAGACAGGAGAAATGAAGGCCAGGCCAGAGTTGCACATGTAGATGAAGATGCCAGATCATCAAATTCTGAAGATGCTGAAAGAGGAGAAACGTTGATTAACAGAAGAGTCCTGTTGAGTGGTGAGAATGAACCTGAGCAAAGGAGGAGCCTGTTTCACACCAGGTGTAAGAGTGAAGGTAAATGTTGTGATGTGATCATTGATAGTGCAAGCACTAACAATTTGGTGTCAGAAGAGATGGTGACAAAGTTGAAGCTCAAGAGACAGAAACATCCACATCCATATCGGATTGCCTGGGTACAGGATGACCACAAGGTCATGGTCAATGAACAATGCCTAGTAAAGTTCAAGGTTGGCAGATACCAAGATGAGGTATTGTGTGATATCATATCTATGGATGCATGTCATATGTTGTTGGGTAGACCATGGCAGTTTGACAGATGTGTTGTACATGATGGTCGTGTGAATACCTATTCTCTGACAAAGGATGGAGTGTGACATAAGCTAAAACCATTGAAGGAGACCGAAGAAAAGGTATGTGGTAATCCAAGGATAACTTTTGTTGATGGAAGAAATTTCCTAGATGGTATGAGGCATGAGCATGTATGTTTTGCTTTAATTCCAAAAGTTGGTAAAGAGGAAGTAGAAGATGTTCCTGTAGAAGTTGTAGATTTGTTGAATGAGTTTCAAGATATTGTATCCGATAACGTGCCTGATGGATTACCACCAGTCAGGAAGATCAGTCATCAGATGGACTTGATCCCAGGAGCGAGTTTGCCGAATAAGGTAGCACACAGAATGACACCTGCAGAAAGTGAGGAGTTGAACAGACAAGTACATGAACTGTTACAGAAAGGATTGATCCGTGAGAGTCTGAGTCCCTATGCTGTACCAGTGGTATTAGCACCAAAGAAGAATGGAGAATGGAGGATGTGTACAGATTCTAGGGCAATAAACAAGATCACAATCAAGTACAGGTTTTCATTGCCACGAATGGATGATATTATGGACTGTTTGAGTGGAGCTGTGTATTTCTCAAAGATAGATCTGAAGAGTGGATATCATCAGATTCTCTCAGAGAAGGAGATGAATGGAAGACTGCCTTCAAGACAAAGGAAGGACTATATGAGTGGTTAGTCATGCCTTTTGGGCTAACCAATGCGCCGAGTACTTTCATGCGGCTCATGAACGAGGTTCTGAAAGAATTTCTAGGTAAGTTTGTTATTGTTTACCTAAATGATATTTTGATCTTTAGTAAGACATTGGATGAGCATATGATGCATATTCATATGGTATTTGAGAAGTTGAGAGAAGAGAAATTGTTGATTAATTTGAAGAAGTGCAGTTTTGTGAAGAAAGAGTTGGTGTATTTGGGATTTGTAGTTTCGGCAGAAGGTCTAAAAATGGACCCAGAGAAGGTACAGGCTATCTTTGAATGGCCTACTCCAAGGAGTGCTACTGAGGTAAGATCTTTTCCTGGTCTAGCTAGCTTTTACAGAAAGTTTATCAGAAATTTTAGCAGTATTTGTGGACCCTTGACTGAAACAATGAGAGGGGATAGAAAAGAGTTTAAGTGGACTAATGGGGCAGAAAAGAGTTTTCAATTGTTGAAACAAAAAGTTACAGAACAACCTGTTTTAGCACTTCCAGATTTTAATAAGGTGTTTCAAGTAGATTGTGATGCTAGTGGTACTGCAATAGGAGCTGTTATGAGCCAAGAAGGTAAACCTATTGCTTATTTCAGTGAGAAATTAAATGATGCGAAGAGAAAATATTCTGTTTATGATCAGGAATTTTATGCTATAGTTCAGGCATTGAAAAAGTGGAGGCACTATCTGCTTCCTAAGGAGTTTGTTTTGTATACTGATCATCAAGCGTTGCAATATTTGAATAGTCAAGGAAAATTGAATCAAAGGCATTTGAAATGGGTTGAGTTTTTGCAGAGTTATACATTTGTTTTGAAACACAGGAGTGGAAAGTCTAATAGGGTTGCAGATGCTCTTAGTAAAAGGCAACTATTGCTGACAGAAATGCAGATTGAAGTGGTTGGGTTCAAGGAACTCAAGAATTTATATCCAGAGGATTCTGATTTTGATGAAGCTTGGAAAGCTTGTATAGAACGTGTTACTCTAGACAGGACGAAATGGTTGGATTTCATCATCTAGGATGATATCCTATTCAGAGGGAGTCAGTTGTGCATTCCATGAAGTTCTATGAGGGAGAATCTCATCAAGGAGAAGCATAGCGGAGGTTTGGCTGGATATTTTGGTCGTGATAAAACCCTTGGTTTGGTTAGTGAGAATTATTATTGGCCACAGTTGCAGCAAGATGTGAAGAAGTTTGTACAGAGTTGCCGAGTATGTTAGATGGTGAAGGGAGTGAAGCAGAATACAGGGTTGTATCAGCCATTACCTATACCAGAGAAGCCTTGGGAGGATATCAGCATGGACTTTGTTCTTAGTTTACCGAGGACACAGCGGGGACACGATTCAATTTTTGTGGTAGTTGACAGATTTTCAAAGATGACACATTTTATTCCCTGCAAGAAGACTAATGATGCTGTTCATGTAGCAGAATTGTTTTTCAGAGAAGTAGTGAGACTTCATGGTTTGCCAAAGACCATAGTTTCAGATCGGGACACTAAGTTTGTTGGATATTTCTGGCGTACATTGTGGAAGAAGTTGAAGACAGATTTGAAGTTTAGTTCATCACATCATCCACAGATTGATGGACAGACAGAGGTGGTGAATAGGAGTTTGGAAAATTTGCTGAGATGTTTGGTTGGAGATAAGCCAACAGGATGGGATTTGATTTTACCACAGGCAGAATTCGCATACAATAATTCTGTCAACAGGAGCACTGGTAAATCACCATTCCAGATTGTATATGGAAGTAGTCCGAGAAATGCATCTGAATTGAGGAAGATAGATAAAGGAGAAATAAGTAGTGCTGAAGCTGAGGATTTTGCAGAACACTTGAAGAACATCCATGAGGAGGTGAGGAAGCATATTACCAAGATAAATGCACAGTATAAGGTTAAGGCAGATGAGAAAAGGAGGTATAAGGAATTTCAGGTTGGTGATGAAGTCATAGTTCATTTGCAGAAGGAGCGGTTTCCAGTTGGTACATATAACAAGCTGAAAATGAAGAAGTTTGGACCATGTAGGATACTGAAGAAACATGATTCAGGAAACGCATATGAGGTAGAATTGCCTACTAAGCTAAATATTTCACCAGTGTTTAACATTTCAGATCTGACAGAGTATCATGAAGGAGGTGTTGAAAATGAGATCACAGCAGCACAGTGGAATATTCCAGCAACTAGTTCAGACACTAAGGAGATCAAAGATATACTAGACAGTCGTGTTGGCAGAAGCACAAGAAACAGGACATATGAAGAATATCTGGTCAAGTGGAAAGGATGACCTGTTGAAGATTCATCATGGCTGACAAAGGAGGAGGTTAGCCGTCTTGGTTTTCCTCTGCACACCTGAGTCGTGACAGGGTCACTTCTCAAATTATCCCGGGTGTCTGATGCAGGAGCATCCTGGGTGTAAGAGCAATCTTGCATCACCCAAAAATATTTTTGTTTTTGTATTCAATAAGGGTTGTTTTGTGCAGAGCTGCTATTTTTGAAAAGTTGCTATTTTTGGTAATTTTTGTATGTGCTCAGAATGATCTGATTTCTTTCTTGGAGGTTCATTTTGGTCATATAAGTCTGCCAGTAAAGTTTCATTGTCAGATCAAGTGTATATTGGAAGATATTGAAGATTTTCGGTATTGGCAGTAGGGTACAGAAACTTTGAACTCAGTTTTGAAGGCTTTAGAGGCCCCGGATGAGGTCGAAAATTTGGGTGACAGGTGCTTGAGTGGGTCAAGCCTGTAGAGCGCTTCGTGGCGTTTCCGAAATGGGGTTATAATAGCCGATCGGGTCAACTGGTGATGACTTATGGTCTTCGGAAGTTGGGCCACCTGAAATGGCGAAAAATAATTTTCTTCAAAATTTCTGTTCGGGATTCAAAGGTTATCTTGAGCCGGCTATGATGTAATAAAATGTAAAATAAAATAATTCTAAGTTGGGTCGGCCTTATTGGCTAAAATTCTGGAACCTTCCCAGGCGGTGGATAATTGCCTATATAAGGAAGGCTGTATTATTGTCTTAGGCAGTTCAGAATAGTTCTGGGTAGTAGATCTGGGTGATAGTTCGAGGCTTTATCCTACAGAATATTGTAAGGGAATGCCCATGTGGCTTTGCATATTGTAATTCTGAAAGTTTGTAATTCCACATTTGTGGAGATAATAAGAAGCCAATTTTCTGTTCTTGCATATTGTTGTTGTTGTTTCTCTATTTCTCTTATGTGGTTGTGGTATTAAGGGGAGCACCCTTCATCACTAAGGTGAGATTGCTAATTAATATATCACCTTAAAAATCATTGCAGATACACCCCAACATACATACACATTACTTATATTATATATTTGTAATTTATGTATTTAAACAAGATATCTATTAGTTTATTTTCTAATCAATTTAATTATATTTAATTTAAAATATTATACTAATTATTTATATGATATATTTTTAATTTCTATATTTAAATAAGTTATATTAAAAGAACTATTCTAATAACTAATTTTAACAATCTAATTTATTCATTAAAAAAGGTAATTATTTGTGAGAATAGAAAAATATATTAAATTAAAATGTAAAATGTTTATAGTATATATTTCTATAATTTGAATTATTTATACTATATGTATTTTTTTATTATATTAATTAGTTATATTATATACATTTAGTTTATGCATTTAAGAATTGTGTTCTCTCATGTTTCCTATATATCAAACTAATTTTCCAATATTAATTTCTCTTGTATGATCCAAGATTCAAATTCTATGATCCATCTTCAAAATAAAAAGTACAAGTAGAGAAACCTCTAGTTAGATAAGTTTAATAAGGCCCAATAGAATATTTACTTTGATATTGCATATTGATGAAATTGCATCCTTTCAATACTTATTAACATTTTAGGAATGGTGAAATTTTGCCCCTATTGTTATTTCCCCATAATCTGGTAAAATTCAAAGTTGTTTTATAGTTAGCTTATAGGAATCTTTCAAATATGTGTTCAAGTAATATTGGTGCATGATCAAATTTGACTAGTTCACCCTTCCCTATTGTGTATTGAGATTGAAAGGGGTTGGGCTTATTGTAGAAACTTTTTGGATTTTCTTGCGAAATTTTTGGTACCAAGTAAGACTAATATAAAAAATGTGATTTTTCAAAAAAATAAAAATATAAAGATTACTCAAAAGAAAAAATCTATTGATTGAATATTTTTAGGGGGATGACTTAACCAATAAGATTTTCCATTCTCTTAATACACTTGTGCAGAAAATGATCTTCAAGTTTTTTAAATTCATTTTTAACATGGTGTATTCTACAATCATTTTTTCTAAAATAGTATTTAAATTTATCTTTAAAATATGATATTTGATGTAAGGTTAGCATCTTTGTTTAACACAATTTATTGATATGTTGTGTTGGTTTTAGATATCCTACAAATAAGTCTATAATAAGTATTATGGACCAAAATGGATAAAATTGAACTTATCTTTTCATTAATGAATTTGATATTTATGTGTATGGAAACCTGTCTAAGTGGTCTTTGAATATTGTGTAATTTCCTATTTCATATCTTTTTTAATTGTTTTCTTTGAGTCTATTGCTTTGATCATGATTTCCAAATAAGGAGTCGCCTTAGAATATCACTAGACAATTAGATTAGAAGTGGGCAAAATCTCAAACAAAATTTTTTGGATGCTATATTGCTGTTATTTCACTATTTCCTAAGAAAAATTAACATATTAATTCACTTTTAGAATAATTTGGGATGAACTTTTCTTAATAAACTATTCAACTGTAAATACAAGTTGTTAGAATTAGAATATTAAAATATGGTGAGAGTTTCACACCACTAAAAATATATAAAGTAAAAATATAAACTATAAATGATTAATATAATATAAAAATATATATGCTACAAATAATTTATAATATAAAATATATACTATAAATAGTTCATATTTTAATTGAATATATTTTTCTATTCTAACAATTAATTGCTTCTTATTAATAATTTAGATTGTTAAAATTACTCTTTTAATATTATTTTTTTATATCATAAAATTTATTTAAATATATAAACTTAAAATACATAATATAACTAATTAGTGTAATATAAAAATATATATTATAAGTAATTTATTTTATTAAAAATATATAATATAAATAATATATATTAAATTAAATTAAACATAATTAAATAGATTATAAAATAAGCCGCATAACCAGTGTCGTTTGGATTTGTACCATGCATGTTATACAAGTTTTTTTCGTTACAGAATAGACGGTTTCTGCCATTATCACACTGACATGAAATAGACCGCAAGAACCATTTTACTTTTGAATATTATTCTGAATTAATACATGTTTTAAAGCGCGGATTATATATTAAATATTTTCTGTCTACCATTGAGTATGGAAGATAACGTTGGCCGGTTAGTTTAACTCTTTCACTAACTTTCAATAAATTTGTCATTATTTTGTATTTTTAATATATCCCTCTTAACCGGCCCGATACTATTTTTTTAATCTTCGCCATGTCAAATTAATTTAAAAACTATTTATTCTTTCTTCTAACTGGCTTCACGAAAATAAAACGACAAGATCATTAATTAGCAATGAAAGTGTGAATTTAAAGGCATTGCTTGTCGAATATATTGTATTTCTCACGCATCACATGCAATTAGCATTTATTAATTAACAGCGAATGTGTCGAATATATTCGCATGCAACACAGGCACTTATGAAACACATATATTCTTTCCGAATTTAGAATCTTTAAAGAAGGTACAGCACATTCGTTACTCTAATTGTTTCTCTGCAATCCAATTCAAAACAAAGAATTTGGATTTAAGCATTATTAGTCCCTGCCTATATATTGGCAGGGAACTATTGTTTTCATTTGCCTGTTTGGAATTAGTTTGAAGTCTAAAATTATTGAAATGTAAAGTTTAAGTTCAGGTTTATTTTAAAATTAATTTTTATTCAGAAATTTCTTTTTCTTTATTGGTTACTGGTATTTTTGCTAGGGGTTTAATTAACTTTTTAGTTCAAAAAATAGGAAAAAAAGAATCTGGAACCTTCCTTTCTCGAAGGCTCCAGCTCATCGATCCCCAGCCTTTGCTTCTCAGCGTCTCTTCGCCTGACATATTTTCTTTGAAGGCCTTGGATTTCTGTTGAAAGTTGGAATCTTTTGGCATTTTTACGGCAAGCTTTGGCCCTACCGGCTAATCACAGCTCGAAATCAAGGGCTTGACAATGGATTTCTCCCTTTGCCGGAGACGCATGTCCTCCAGCTTCATCGTCGGAGTTTTCAGTAACCCTAGGCTGAACTGCTGCCAATTTAGAGCCATTTTCCCGGCCGACTTTGGAGAAGAAGTCGAGCTCCGATTTGCCCCAAATTTGGATTTCCCACTAGCAATGTTGGAATTTACAGGGCAGGAACTTTTCTCAGAGAAATTTAGGCTCCTGTGCGAAGCTCGAGAGTTGTTAGAGCTGGAGCTCGTCCAATAACTGGACTGCGAGTCCAGCAAATCTGTTCTCCACGCCTGGAGCTTTTCATTCAAAAGAAGGCACTTTTCACCGCAGGAATCAGATTTACTATGAAAAAGCTTTGCATTCGATTGCGCGAGAGGAAGTAGGCGGTCGCCATGATCCAACTGCATGGGTAGAGCAATGAGTGGCAATCCAACACCCAGCCCCTCCCTCACAGAGCTCCACGCACAGTGAGTAACAAAGGCCCCTGTTGATGGATGACACAGAATCTCCTTCTGAGGAGCCCAACCAGCCAATATCATTCCTCTTTCTGCAACCCTAGATTCAAACCCTTGAGGCAATGAATATGAGACCCTCTTTTGAACTTCACCCGTGCCTTCATCTAAGTACCCTGGTAAACAAAGTGTCCATAGAAAGGGGTGAAGATAGGCCTCTAATCCTTTAGCTATCTCCTCTATAAGCTTCTCAGACAAAAAGCATTCACTTCCAAAGGCCACATAAACAACAGAACTAGGGCTTTTGTTCTTCAACCATCTCAGACAATCAGGTTTTCCATCATTCTTAACCCTAACCCTATGTTTCGGCTCTATTGGAGCATGTTCCGGTCCTCTGTTGTTATAAACCCTTGTCCCTCGTACAAATCTCTCATCTGCTTCCAAGAGCTTCAAATCATCACGGGCTTTGTAACCCCCTTTTTCCAAGATGATACTTTAAACCCTGCCTTTGCAAGCACCACAGCAGTGACCCCGCTGCCGCAGCCCGAGCCAATTATGACTGCGTCGCATTCTATGGCAAAAGGACGTGCTAATTTGCATATGTGGCTTTTCAGAGCCGAGTCTAATTTCTCTCCGTGTAAGGCCGATGTGTCAACTACTGAGCTTTCCAGGGGTTTGGGAGAAAGTTGCGCAATCATGGACACTGGATCAGGTCCGCTGTATTTAATGGCTTTCCAGAAGGGGTTGTAACCATTTTCATCGACCTGCCAGAAAAACAGACGAAAATTGTCAGAGCTTTGAAGAAAAAGTAGAATACATACAAAAGCTATCTTCAAAACTATATCAGAGCTTAATTTCCTCACTCAAGTGGGAAATGTTGAATCTTGGAAGAAACTAGGTAGCCACAAATATTAACAGCATTCTTCCTTTGAACTGCATTTTTTATCATTTCATTTTCCAACTTTCAATTGAAAAAATGGTTGAATCTTTGATGCCAACTGTAGTTCTTGTGCTCTGTGTTATGTTATCTTATGTTTCAATGGTTATGGGGAACGGGACATGTTTTCTTAAACGCAGAGCTCCTGCTTCGCAGATCCAAAAGAGAAAGATCGAGTGTTCCAATTTAGAAATAAATTTTAAACAAAGAAAGATCGAGTGTTCTAAGTTTTTACAATAGGCAAAAAGGCAGGGACTATAGCTCACCCAGAGCTCTTGTTTACTTTGTGTTTTACGTTGGAAGGATGTAGTGATTGTTCGTTACAGTATTGGCATCATATGAAGACCGACAAATCTCACCAGTGTTCTTGTTTATTGTATGCTATTTTTAAATTCAAATGTTTGAAATAAAGCTTTAAATTTATAAGTGCTTAGCATTTTTTGCATTCACATTGAGTTACTAGGTAAATTTTGTCCAATTGTCAGATTTTTTTACGTATTTATTTAGATATATTTATATTCATATTATTATACTATTTATTTATAAATATTTAATATGCTTATTGGATTATATATTATTTAAGTTAATATATTTATTTATTTTATAGGTTTGTTTTTCATCATTTTTATGTTTGATATCATTTTTGCAAATGAGATTGGTTGTTTAATCAGAGTATGGGTCTCAAAATAAAAAATTTAAAATATTTTTTTTGGCTAAATTCAAAGCAATTATCTTCTATGAAGTGCTACTTAAAGTTTGAGGAATTTTATGACTGTCCCGTTTTTAAGATATTTAACTACATTTATTTAATCATTAGAAAGCTTGATTCAAATCTCATTCACATCTAGACAACAAATCACTTCAATTGGTACCCAAAAATGAATTTACATGTATGCATTTATTTTTGATTGCCTAGGAGAATATGTCTTCTTTTAAATTAACAAAAATCTACAAAATTTACTTCAAAATTTTAGCTCTCTTGACTTTTTTTTTTTTTGGTCCATTGTACAAAATGGAAACAACCCACCAAAATACTCCATTTATGTGAAAAAAGAATTTAATAGCTATTTAATATGAAATATTCCAACAAATCTACAATCAATAGAAAATAGAAAGAACATTTTTTTTTCTTTTTTAGTTGCACATGATAAGATTGAAATCATTGATGAAGATAAATATTTGGACATTATTGGTTTCCTTCTTCTATCCATTGTTCTTTGCATAGAAACATTTTTTTCCCATTTCCAGCTATTCTAGTTGAAATGTAGTATTGACAGGCCACCTTTGCATGGCTTCTGGTGGAGAGCGTGATGAGGATTGAGCACGTTGGGAAGATGGTTGATGAGATGACAAGGCAACCTCATTTGAAATCACGCATCTCTTCTCATACAAGATCATGAAAACCATCATATTCAGAGACTCCCAAAAGAAGAATATTGGAGAGCCATGTCACTTATCAATGTGGAGAATAAACGGGTAAATCAAACTATTACTTATTGAAGAAGACTAAGAATATTGGTTTCCATTGAGAGGATTTGCTTGTGACGGTGTTCAAATTTTGAGGAGAATAATCTATGCGGGCAAAAGATCTACGTATTGTTTTTAGAATATATTGTATAGAAATGTAATGAATAGCTTTCTCTGTTCTGTTTTGATGCCCATTTCAGAGAAAATGTAAATGGTTAAAAAAATGGACTGTTCGATGCAACTCACAGGGGTGTTTTTTAAAAAAATGAGTAGATTGGATTGATCTGTATTTTGGGTGGTGGGTAAAATAGTTTATTTTGATATAAATGTATTATTTTTTTAAAATAAACTATTTCTATAAAATTTTCAGTTTTTTAAATTTTTTTGTTGTTCCCTTTAAGAGAAGAATTAATTGATTTGTTAATAAGTCAATTATTTTTTAACTTCTAAAGACTTCTATCTTTTGATATAAAAGAGAAGAACCTAGAATTATATATATATGTGTGTGTGTGTGCATACATACATACATACATACATACATACATACATATATATATATATATATAATTTGAAAAATTTGAAAAAAATAGAATTTACTTAAAATTTCAAACTTTGTGAATGCAAAAATAGAAAAAAAAATGGGAATGTTTCTTATATATATTTAAAAAAAAGATATTTTTTACTTATATCTAGATTTTATTTGAAACTTATTAATTTACAAAGAGATTAGGAGATCAAACATTAATATTGTATTTCTCTCTCCTCATGAACATATTAATTTTCAAGTTTGTTGTTTGCTTTCCTACAAACACCCACTACACAACCCTTTGATTGAGGATCTTACATTATATTTTTCTAGGCATGAGACCTTTCGGACAACAAGCCAATAAGTCGCAATTACAGATGCTAAAACCACAAATCATATGAGACTTACTCCAATTCACATAGGGTGTCAACATTTTTGGGTGATGTTAATTGACATCAATTGAGTATGTCCTCTATATAAATGGCTCATGTATTTGAACAAATTTTACAAATATGCACACTAAAGAAATGCCAAGGAAAACTGATTGTATGTTACAAATCAAAAAATCCTATTAGCTAACCCTTGCATGCACAAAAGCATGTGACTACTAGTTTACATTCTAATGTAGTGACAAAAAGTAAATACAATAAGATGTTCATTTAGTTTAAGACCTGTTTGGCACCTGGAATTAATCTGGAATAGGCATTCAATAATGCCCAAATAAATTAATTCTCTGTTTGTGGCATCTTTTCTAATTCTAGAATTGAAAATCTAATTCCTATTTTGAGGCTTATGCATGGATTAACTTATCCTAGAAAAAAATAGAATTAATTTTATTCAAAAATAAAACTATTCGAGAATTCAAAATTGCATCAAAATTAAATTTCTCGTCGGGTTCGGGTCCGTGCGTTTTCTATGTCTAGGGTTTTTTTTGATGAAAAATGTGTATGAGGTTTTCGCATCTGCACGCATCTTCAAAATCATTTCACATCTGCACGCATCTACAAAATCCTTTCTTCCGTGCTAGAGAGAGGATAAAAGTGTAGCAGAGGATTGCTTCTTGTATATCTTTCAACCATTCACACCTGTCATGTTTTTGCCTTAAAACAATTTGCTATTTCATGTTCTTGTTCACTATAACCACTCGTCGGTTTATGATTTTTTTAAAAGTTTCGCAGCATGAATTTAGACTGATGCAGAAAGAGCAAGCTCGTATTCAAAATTCAACACTGAATGAGAACTGAAATACAATATCATTCATGCGGTATGGTGACAAAAAATTTGAGGGAATCAATACTGCGACACTCATTATTTGAGGGAATCAATTCTTACAGTAGAAAATCTTTGGGTTTCTCCTTTCATGGTGCCGCTTTTTGATGCCTTCTTAACCTCATTGTTAGTATTCTCCACCAGATTGATGTCTTCTGTGATGGTGCACAGAAAATCAAATAAGTGGATTTGGAAAAGAAAATTAAAGCTCTGGTTTGCTAGTGGACCTGTGTCTGACCAAACTGAATATCTATTTTATATTGAATATTGCCAAATAGTTGAGCAACTAAATTGATAAGTTAAAAATACATATTGTTTAAATTAATTTTAAAAATGAAAAAATAATCTTTATTCCCATTCCACATAATGGGATCCAAACGCAGAATAAATTAATTCGCAGTCATATTTTAGGTGCACCAAACAGGTTCAAACCTTATTCCAGCTTTTCTTTTGAACATTAATTAATTCCAGAATAGATCCTTATTCTAGAATAGACCTATTACTGACACATGATAATGATTCATTGAGCTAACAACTAATCACCATTTTCCTATTTATATTTATTTTAATAGAAATATATAAATATTAATAGAAAAATTCATACACTAGAAAAATTAATAAAATTATTTAATACAAGTTATTCAATAAAAATAATTGATCGATTATATAAAAAGACTAGAAACGATATGGAAAAAAAGTGCTACGGTGCAGTGGGAGTCCCTGCCAAATGTAGGGATACGTAGGAGATTATTGAAATGGCGAATCAGTGGGCAGCTTATTTCTAAATGTTTTGATTCTATATATAACTGGATTTAAATTACACATTAGTGCCCAACTAGATTTAGCTACTAATGTTGCCAGTTAAAACTCTGTACTTCAATCTTCATTTTAGGTTTACCTTATGTAAAAAAAAGTTTGCAATCCCAATATTTTTCATTTATATTATGATTTGTCAAAAAGGAAGTGGATTAATTTTAATGGAGCTTATGAATTTTCTTGTTGGGAGCATAACCAAGACACGTTTCATAAATACAAAACTGTAATGCAGCTACCTGGGAGGCCTTTTATCTTTGTTGACTACAAAATTAGAATGTGTAGAATAATTCAGAAAAATGGTTTCTAAGCATCAAGAGTTCATCTACACCTTAACATCATGGAGAAAGTGGAATATACCAATTGCATTCTCAATTAGACAAAAATTGATGCCATATGTTCTTCAAGTTAAAAAATTAAAATAAGAACCTGAGAACATAGAAACTAATTAAAATGTTATCTCAACTACCATCGCGCCATTATCTCAGTGACATTAAATAGACCACATGAACCATTTTACTCTTGAATATTATTCTGAATTAATACATTTTTTAAAGTGCGGGTTATATATTAAATATTTTATGTCTACCATTGAGTATGGAAGAGAACGTTGGCCCCCTATTTTAACTCTTTCACCGACTTTCATCAAATTTGTCATTATTTTTTATTTTTAGTATATCCCTCTTAACCGGCTTGATACTATTTTTTTTCCTTCCTCAAGTTAAATTAATTTAAAACATATTCATTCGTTCTTCTAACTGACTTCTCTAAAAACAAATAAAGTCTGTCAATCAACATGTGATCTGCACAAATTGAATTTTGATGGCTCGGTCCACAACCAGCTCCAGGCTGGCGGGGGTGTCATCCATGATCATAATGGCTACTTAATGGCGGCCTATCCTGGACCCCTTCACAACCATACTATCAACCAGG
The DNA here is from genome assembly GCA_027943335.1 of Chamaecyparis obtusa. Taxonomy (NCBI): domain Eukaryota; kingdom Viridiplantae; phylum Streptophyta; class Pinopsida; order Cupressales; family Cupressaceae; genus Chamaecyparis; species Chamaecyparis obtusa. The sequence continues at coordinate 53,036 of BSBK01001434.1, forward strand.
ATGAGGGTATGGCTCTCCTTTGGGGATTGAGATTTGTTATGTCCATTGGCTGCACCAACATTGCTATCGAAGGAGACTCCAAAATTATTATTGATGCTTCCAGGGATATCAATAGTGCTGGTTGGAAAGTGGATAGCATTTTGAGTGATATATGTGACATTATGGGTCACATGGACAGGATCACTATCAGGCACATTTACAGAGAAGGCAATGCGGTTGCTGCACCATGGCTACTACCAGACTACATCTGGACGGGCTTCGTTGCTGGAGAGCTGTTAATTAGCTACCTCAGAACACTCAAGACCTTCTTAGGCGGGAAATGAGAGAAACTGAATTTGAATTTCATGATGTTTAAAAAGGGAAGCTTGAGTGGGATGTCATATGGTGGGACCGTGTGCCAGCACATCTCTGCGACCCCTATGACTACCTTTTTCAATTGCCACATGGATCACTGTAGGTGTAACTTAATGTACAAAAGAAGCTTGATGTGGCATATGGGCACGAGCCTTCCTCTAAATGTCCATCATTATTTTGAATGGCCTTTGGGCAATAAATCTTCAAAGGCTGGAAATAGATACGAAGCAGATTTTTTGGAGGATAATTACTATGATAATTATGGGTTAACATGTACTTCTCGCGTTTTAACCCCGGTGGCATTCACGACAAGGCTTTAAAAACCCCAAGAAAATCAAAGCCTTAATCACTCTCTCTAGCTTGATATGACTCCAAATCCCTTGCTTGGTTCTTTTTTTGGCATTCCTTGTTGCGTGTTTTTGCAGAGAGTCGTGACTGGTTCGCAAAATCTCTCCTCTGGTCTTCCTCCAGTCTCTGGGTTTTTTGGTTAGCGGCTGGGGGGAAGGAAAATGGGCGGTGATAGGAAAAGAATCGAGCCGGACAGGATTGAGGAGGAATTATCCTCGGATCCTATGGTTATGTACTTTTGCAAGGAGGGAGGTATCTTGCCTTTCATGGAATTCCTTGAAGGCCATGACGAAATGATCTCTAAACAGGTTGCCAAAACCTGGAATGACAGGCAGGTCACCATTAATGACATCACTTTCCAGGTCAATGAAGAGGTTATTGGATAGGCGACTGGTATGTCGACCACTGGTAGGAAGTGGAAAAAAACTGCTAAGACCCAAGCAAAGATGAAATTTGTGCAATTCTTCAAGGATGATGCCACCCCTTCTCTGCTAAATGGTGGCTACATAGTCACTGAGTTCCTAAAGTTTTGGCCAAAGGCGTGCAAGCTCATGATGAAATACTTCACACTAGAGGGCAGGTTTGGTACTTTTTATAACTATCACCTCCCTTTTCTAAACCATTTTCATCACAAGTTGTTAATTTCCTTTCCTTTCTACCTTCTGCATTCGCTGGAAGCTAACATGAAGATTGTGAATGAAGCCATATCCCTGGGTATAAATCTCGTCTATCTCCACTAGGGCCTTATCCTCTACTTATACAACTTCCATCATGCTCTCTGTCCCCCTCCACCTCCGTAGGTTTCTCACACCTTGCACCAACCCTTGTCATCATTTGTTTCCCTTAATCAGGGCTTCCCCAATTCCATTGGGTCTAAAGGTGGTGCGACCCTTGCTTCAAGCCCTAAGTCTTCTGAAACCCAACCCACCCCCAACTCTCAGATGAATTCCCTAAACCAAGAGGATAGCTCTCAGCCCTCCCCCAAGAAGCATAAAAGATAGTCATAAACCTGGACTGCCTCGAGACCTCCGAACCCCATCTCACTTCTACCCACCACTCCACACGCCTTGCTAAAGAGTAAGGGCAAAGAGCTATTAGAGAGCTCATGAGTCGGGAGGATGCTTCTGCCCAGGAGGATGCTTCTGTGAGCTCGCCTAGCAAAGAGGACCCTGGTAATGATACTGAACAGGTTGAAATAAAGCTTGATGAGGACACCCAAACCAATGTGGGTGAGGAGGAGATGAAGGATAACCCCAACCAGGACAAAGGGCACAATGGTAGCAGATTGATGGGGAAAATTAAGTTCTAGTTCACCTCCATGGAGAATATGGTGGCTAAACTCACCAGGGACTTGGAAGCGACCAACAAGCACCTCGAGGATGTAAGCAAATTCACAATTAAGGTAATGCATGCGTCTGCCACTACCATGTGCCTCCTCAATGAGAGAGATGCAGAGGACAAGGAAGTTGTTAAAAGCAACATGGAGCTCTTCACCTTCCTCAACGAAGAGTGGACTGACCTTCTACTGTCGAAGCGCCTATGGAAAGGAAAATAACTATGTGGCTGCATGTGAATGGGAGGATGGAGATTGATGTTGTTTCCTTGCCTCCTTTTTTGTTAGATTCTATTTATTTAAGTATGCTCAAAACATTACTTTTTGTTTTTAGCCTTGCTTGGCACCTGGTTGGGTTTAAGTTGAATAATTTCAATACTTTTTTGCAGAAGTGTAATACTCTGCGTATGTGGTGGTTTGTTCTTTGCTGCTTTTTGTTTTTGATCATGGTAGACTTTACTATACTGCTTATGCTACTTTCTATGGTGATTAACTTTCTATTAATTTCATAGTCAACCTATTTGTCCTATGGGTCAGCACCCTTTTTCGTTGCTGCTATTTTCAAAAACATGTGATCATAACCAAAATAGCCTAAATAAAATGACAAAATCATTAATTAGCAATGAAAGTGCAGATGTAAAGGCAATGCTCGTCGAATATATCATATTTCTCATGTAGCACATGCAATTAGCATTTATCAATTAACATCAAATGTATCGAACCTATTCACATGCAATAGAGGCACTTACAAAACATATATATTCTTTAAGCACATTCGTTACTTCATTTGTTTCTCAAAAATCCAATTCAAAATGAAAGAATTTGGATTTAGGCAAAAATTTACTTTCTGTTTTATGTTGAAAGGATGTAGTGCTTTATTATTTACAGTATTGACATTACATGAAGATTGACAAATCTTACCACTATTCTTGTTTTATTCAATGCTCTTTTTAAATTCGAGATTTTTGAAATAAATCTTTAAATTCACAAGTGCTTAGCATTTGTTGTATTTGCATTTATTTATTCAGTAAATTTTATCTAATTGTAAAGAAATTTTTGAAGTATTTTTTTCGATATATTTACATTCATAATTTTATATTATTTATTTATAAATATTTAAAATATGTAAATATTTAAACAAGAAGAGAAACAAAATATAAATAAAATACAAAGAAGACAAAACACAATAGACACGATTTTATTATTGTTCGGCAATATGCCTACGTCTACACTTGAAGCAGGGAATCACTTATATTAATCCAGTCTACAATACATCATACAATAATACAATATATGACTAAACACAACCATTTATACATTCACAACAGCCTTCAAGAAAAGAGCCATGAGAAGCTGAACAATTACTATGACCGTTGGGCTTCATATCTCAATAATCTCCCCCGTGAAGTCCAATCGACACAACCATGCAGTGTGGCATCCCCTGCATCTTATTCTGCATCTCAGAGAACAATAAGACCTTGAGAAGATTTCAAGGTTCCAGACTCTTCTCTAGCACAGTCTGAATGAGTCTTCTTCAAGCTCTATTAGACTAATAAAATTTAACAACATAATATCTTTCTTTACAAATTTGACAGATGCAAATTCATCCCTAAATCCATGATCAGGATCACAACTTCTAGCAGGTGCAGAAGATATTCCCGCTTTATCTAAAACATCAATAAATAATGTAGATTGATGATACACTCCTCTATATGGAAAACCCTTAAACACATCCTCAACGTTGAAGATGCTTCTAAAGTTAAAATTAGAATTAAGACAATTCTTCTCAATTTTTCAGTGTGTGCCTCCCTGTATTTTTATGTGCAAAATTCTCAACCTTTCTACATTGACCACAGTAAATGAATTTAATGTTATATATACCCTCAACAATGATGAATACATCGTTTTGTTTCTGGTAACAAAAGGGTAGTATGAAGCTGGTGCAATCAGTCCCTAGCTCACAGTTGTTAAAATTAGCACCAAGAAAAACTATTACGTTGCTCTCCTCATCATTCACCATAGTTGCAAAATATGGTCCAGCCAAGAACTCTGCAGGAAGCTCTTTTATTTTTTTGTCAAACTCTTCCCTATCATATAGCTTAAAATTCTCCAACGCCTTGATTTTATTTCCATTGTTGACAAAAGTGTCCATAGTTTTTGACCTATGACTATCCCCAATTTGGGTGATTTGTCCAAGTGCTTGTGGCTACAGGTGTTCAACACAACTTTGCGTATGAACATCCAGGGCCAGTGTTTGGCATAGAAAATCTGCAGACATGTCACATGGAGAGACAAAGTCATGGGAAAAATCCTCTTCCATCCATACTGGTCACCAAGCCGTCCACCCTAGTGACCAAGCCTTTCAAGCCAATATCGTTGTTGTGATATGTTGCAGTTTTGAAGTAATTGCATATAATTAAGGACTTTGTTTAATGCCAGAGCCATGATTAACAAACCCGCTGATTTCAAAGTCTCGTGCAACAACAAACTTGTTGCTTTCAACCTTGGTAGCGACTGCAATATCTTCATAGGCCTTGCCCATGTCTTAATTGGCTTTGCCTTGGGGGAGAATACAGTTTTCCAATTCTCCATCCATCTCGCCTTCCACTTCTATAGGAATATCACCTGCATCTATAAGAGACTCTGCTACTACTCGTCCCGTGATCGTATTCCCAAATTCAAAATTGGGAACTAGCCTTAGTGTATGTTGCCACAAATTTTCTTTATCCCAGTATGCCAAAATGCTCTTTTGAAAAATGACCTCATACTTATTATCCCCAATCAAACCATTTTTTTTAGCAGACTTTCTAGTTTTTGGATCCCCAATGACTTTCTCCTCGTTATCTTCTTCTCCAGCAAATTTCTCATCCGCCCTTTCAACTTCTTCTACCAGGAACTTTGCATGCTCTCCAAAGTAATCTAGCTGCAACATTCTAAGAACTCTGCAAGAAAAATTAGTTAGATCATCAAGCCTGAAGCCAAAACTAAGAGAAGCCATTTCATAAATGACCAACACCAGGTCCTTTACAATCTTTCGAGTCTTGTCTTCTTTTACCATCTTCTGCAATTCTTCCATTATGACTTTCATATGTTGTGCATCACCCGTGCACTCAAGAATTGTATTAAGCTTAGATTTAAGAGCTTTTAAATCTTCTGGATCAGCTTCAGGTTTATTTTCCCAGCCATCCCACCAGTGCACATGGTAGATTCTTTTTCTCTTTGCAGACACAACCTCAATCTCTACTGAGCGCAAATTTCCAAAAAATTCGTTGATGATAAAATTGACTTCACCTTCTTCCATCTCTGGTCCAGCCTGTCCTTGGATCTGATACAAATTGTAAATATTAAAATAAGCAGAGAAACAAAATCTAAACAAAATACAGAGAAGAAAAAACACAATAGACATGATTTTATCGTGGTTCAACAATATGCCTCCGTCCACACTTGAAGCAGAGAATCACTTATATTAATCCAGTCTACAATACATCATACAATAATACATATTAAATGACTCTACACAGTCATTTATACATTCACACCAGCCTTTAAGGAAAGAGCCATGAGAAGCTGAACAACTACTGTGATCGTTGGGCTTCATATCCCAACACAATATTTATTTAATTATATATTATTTAAATTAATATATATATTTAATTTTATATGCCTATTTTTCATCTTCTTTTGTCACTATTATATTTGGTATCTTTTGTCTAATTTTTAAGATATTTAATTTCATTTATTTGATCATTAGAAAGCTTGATTTGAATTCCATTCACAATTAGGCAATGACTCACTTCAATTGACACTCTACTACCTTACACACACACATATATGTGTGTGTGTGTGTGTGTGTGTGTGCGCGCGCGCGCTGAGAGTAATCCTTCTCGATGTGCCTATTTCACCTTGCAATTTGAAGAAAATAGGCACCTCGAGAAGGATTACTCTTGGCGTATTATATATATATAAATATATATAAACTAGTAGGAGTCACAACATAACATAGTAGACATTTTACGATTCTTATCCAATTAGTTTATGGTAGAAAAATAAAATAAAATCAATTTGTTAGGGAAATAATTAGTTATAATGTTGTAAAATTAAAATAAGTACCACGTAGTGGCATGCAATTGCCTTTAATTTTGTTTATATAATAATATTATTAATAAGTATAATATTTTATATTAAATAATTTGTAATAGAACTAGCATTCTATTGTCATTTAGTTTTTAGATTTCTATTACATATGTTTTGAATTTAACAATTGAAATCTTACTTTAAAAATAGTTTTAAATTTTTATTATGTACTTTAAATTAATTAAATATATTAAATTTTATTTTATTTTATTTTTAAATTAATAAAAAAATTATATTTTTTTCAAAAATTTATTTCAACAGTCATAATTGTAAAATTTAAAAATATAATTATTAAATATAAATTTCTAAAATTTAATAATCTATAATAAAAAAAAAATGTGAATAATTTATATTAAAATAAATATTTATTATTAATAATTATATTTTTAAATTTGATATCCATGTAGTGGAGTTGGGTAGGGTAGGGCATTTACCGATATAATATATCTCCTTTATTAAAAAAAATTAAGGAAACTATTTGAAAATTAGTTTTAAATGAGAATACAAATAATATGGGAGTCATGGAACACCATAACTCCCCCCAAATTTTGTGTCTAACACTTCAAATTATTTAGCCAATCAAGTTTTTAATAAATAATTTTTATATATGATAAAGTTAAAAATTTATTATTTTTACTATATAAAATATAATATATATAATACAATAACAAATATACTAGTTTTTGATTGGTCTAGACACATTGGTTCCATTACTAGTTAAACAAGGAAATCCAAAACTCATTGAAATAGTACTTGCTTAGCCTATCAGCAAGTACTAATAATAGTATACATATAGTTATACATTATAAATTATTAATATAATTTGAAATTGGGTAAGAGTTAGGGTTAGTAGGACATTTTAAGTTATGAGTTAGGGTTTAGGTGTTAGGGATAATGTGAGAGATAGGATTAGTAGGATATTTTACATTATGAGTTATGCTTCAAGTAGGATTTATAGTTAGGGTTTGGATTAGGGATAGGGTAAGAGTTAGGGTTAGTAGGACATTTTAGCTTATGAGTCAGGGTTCATGTAAGAGTTACAGTTAGGGTTAGGGATATGATGTTTGGTTTAGAGTTATGATTAGTATCATATTTAGTGTAATATTAAGGTTTAAGATTAGGGTAAGGGGTTAGGGTTAGGGTTAATAATATAGTGAGGGTTAATCGTGGATTAATGATGGGATGCATAGCGTTGAGTTTGGATTAGTATTAGGGTTAAAATATTGGTTAAGGTTAGTATGACAAATAGGGTCAATGGTCAAATCAATTTAATATGATTTGGGGTTTGTATGTAGTGTATCTTGTAGGGTTAGTGATGGGTTATGGTTATGATTAAGGTTAAAATATTGGTTAAGGTTAGTATTACAAATAGGGTCAAAGGTCCAATTAGTAATATGATTTGGGGTTCATATGTAGTGTTTCTTGTAGTGTTAGTGATGGGTTATGGTTACAATTAGGGTTAAAATATTGGTTAAGGTTATTATGACAAATAGGTTCAATAGTCAAATTAGTAATATGATTTGGGGTTCACATGTAGTGTTTCTTGTAGGGTTAGTGATGGGTTATGATTATGCTTAGGGTTAAAATATTGGTTAAGGTTAGTATGACAAATAGGGTGAACACTGAATGGTCAAATTAGTAATATTCTTGGGGTTCATATGTAGTGTTCCTTGTAGGGTTATTGTTGGGTTATGGTTATGATTAGGGTTATGGTTAACATATTAAGGGTTAGTATAACCGTTATGATTACCTTTTGACCTATGGTAAATGACAAGGTTATGGTTGTGATCAGGGTTAAAATATCACCTTAGGAGTAGTTTTGTGTGAATAGTTAGAAATATTGTCATGGTTAGTATAAAGATTATTGTGTCATATCCAAGGTTGTGGTTTGTGTGAGAGTAAGATTATGGACATAGTTAGCGATGGGATCTAGGTTTTAGAGTTAGGATTAAAGTATCATACTTGGTAATACATTTTTGGATATTGTTTATAGTTTAATGTGAAAATTATCATTAGTATATCACATTTAGCATTACCATTCAATGCACGAACAATGATAGGGATATGGTAACAACTAACTTGAACGATTACCATATATAAGTAATTATAATGTTAACAATAACATATTAGAGTTAGGGTTAGGGTTACAATTAGGGATAGGATTCTATGTTTACAATTAGGATTAGTATCATATTAAGCGTTAGTATAACTGTCATGTTTAGGATTTGTTATCCAGATGGTTATGGTTATAAGTAGGTCATAATTTTAACCTTAGGAGTACTATTAGGCTATTGAACATGTAGGGTTTGTGTTAGGATCAATTTAAGGTTATAGTGTTAGGTATACGATTAGTATAGGTATCATAGGTGTGATGAGTATGTTGTTCATCTTCACCTGAAAGAAGAGAAATGGAGGGGAAAAAATATGCTCTCTCTTGAGAAAATAGTAAATTAATGAGTCCAATTTCATTTTCAGACTCTTCTATGTCATCTAATTCTTCATCCAGAGAGGGTCTATTATCAGAAATACAAAATTGCAAACCAAATTTTTCTTTAGGCTTATGTGCCTCCATAGGATTTAGTGGTTCAGCAAGACCATGTTTCTGATCACTCAAAGACCCATGAACTAAATATCCTATTTTAGCTAGAAACTCATATCCCTTTCCATATTTTTTGGGAATACTTTTCAGTAGTAGATGTAGAACCCTTAGTCTCTTCTCCACTATATGTCGATTCCCTAATATATCTTTCTTTGTTTTTATCATCCATAGGAATTGAGGACAGAAAATTTTTTTTATAAATAGAAATAGCGAAGGAAGACAGTTTCATATCCTCAGAAGGTTTATCATAAGACCGAGGAGAAATGGTAAGTGATTAAATAGAGTCCAACCGATATTCTCCTATTCTAGTATTTAGTAGTTTTATTTTCCCTTCATATTCAGCTAGTGTTCTTTTAGATTCTTTAGCTACTCTATTATGTGTTTAACAAGTTCCAGCAGTGAGAGAATGGAATGACATAGTGTTATCCCCTGGAATAGAAACCTTAGTGCCATTATAAGGAAACTTGATACATTGGTGATATGTAGATGATACTTCTTGCATGTCATGTATCCAAGGTCTTCCTCACAATATGTTTTATGGAAGAGGTAGATATATAACTTGAAAGAAAACATCTTTCTCAACTAGACCTAATCAAATAGTAAATACAAAAAGGCCCTTAGAAGATCATTCTTCTTCAGATCATAAGATTTAATTGTGATCTTTCACCTAGGATTAATGGTGTGTTAAGAGAAACTTAATTGTTGTAGCAATTTTTATGTATAAATATTCAATCATGCACCTCCATCTATCAACACTTGCTCAACATGTAGGTTTTATGGATTTTGACCTCAATGTGTAATTCTAGATTGTCTGGATGGTTGTGTAACTTATCATCCTACTTATAAAAGGTGAGGAAATGAGGTGAAATGAGATGGTTAACCATGGTATGGAATCAATCAACGTCACTGTCCATAAGAACATTTGTTGTGAGTAAAGTTTTCTCTAGGACCTCCTTATGAATAGGAGAAAGTTGTAAGAATTAAAATATAGATATCTGAGTAGGAGTATGCTGCAATTTGTCTATTAGAATGTAGTTTGACTTGAATGATGTGGGTGTGTTCTTAGCAAATGAGGTCCTTGGCTATTTACGTGCTGACTTCTTGGAAGAATGAGACCCATTAACCACGACCTTTGATTGATTTCAATTCACAACATTAAATTTCTTAGCATATGTAAGTGTTGGGCATTCAATTCCTTTGAGGATAATAATAGGTTTTTGCATTTTTGTGTTATTAGTTTCAAATTCATAAGACCCTGATCAAGTTTAAGAAGAACCAATACCCTTAAGGATAATCTAAGGCTATTCATCAATATCCAAGTCATAACCTTCCTTCTTACCCTTGAACATAATCATGTTTATTCTCTCATAAGCTAGTTCAAGCATGTGTATGACGTTGCCATTATCTGTGTAAGTGTAGTTGATTTTAACGCCTCTATATTTCATTTTAGATCCTTCTCTTTCTTGGTAACTGGGTAGTGGTTCAATATATACCTTGTGATCTACATTAGTTGTGTGTCTATCCACCCCAACTTTATTCTTATCAATAAGGTGTTGAATGACGTGTTTAAGTTTCATACAATTGTCAGTTAATGACCTTTATTCTAGTGATAGTTATAATAATGGTCATCATTCTACCTTTTAGGATTAACTTCAAGTTCATAAGGTTTTAAATTTCTTGGTACTATGATGATCTTGTCTGATACCAAAGGTTTCAACACCACTTCAAGTGATTATCCTAGAGGTGTAAAAGTGTACTTAGGTTTGGGCATCCATGATGGTTTATCCTTGCCAAATTCATTGGATGTATTTAAATCATGAGGTTTGGAAACCTCTTGTTACTTGGTAGCTTGGATGCCACTAGTAAAATTGAAGATAGGTTCTTTGGGAATTTTTGTAGGTGTGTCAACTATACCATCATTCACTACAAGCTTGTTTTTGTTACATGATTGTGATTTACCCTTGTGAAGTTGTCATTGTTATTGTTGTGATTGTATTTGTTGATGTTAGAATTATCTTTGTTTAAAATAAGGCCACCCTTCTTGACTATAACATATTCAATTCGTGGGGCACTTTCTATCATCATATCAAACATGTGGCAAAGAGTTTCTTTCTAAGCTGACTATGTGGTTCAAGAAAAAGTTTATTAACAAAAATGTCAATCTTCTCAGTTTTAGGAATTTGTCTAGATTAACATGAATAAATATTCTTCAATCACTGAAGGAAAGCCACAAAGGATTCCCCTTGGTATTGTTCCATATTGGATAGATCTAGTATTGTGACAACATGTTGAATATTATAAGAGCATTTTTTAATGAATATTTTCACTAGTTGGTCAAATGACTTAAGTGGAGAAGATAGTTTAGTGAACTACTCCATAGCTTGACCACTAAGGCTCCTAGGAAAGAGTGTCATAAGATAAGTGGGTTTATGAAATAACTCCATACTTAGTGTGCCAAACTCGCTAACATAGTCCTGAGGATCTCCACTACCATCATACTTGTCATATTTTGGAAATTCAACCTTACATGGAAAGGGAGGCATATATAAATATTTGTCAAAACTAAATGAACATATAGCTTCAAGTGAAAAGGATGTCCTTGGTTGTTATTTTTCCTTTTTCAAGTGTAGCATTTCTTTCTTCATCTCTTCCATTTGTTTCTTCATAACCTCTAATTCAAATGGTTCCTCTTTTTTTATCAAGTTGTCAACATCAAAATTTTGAGGTAACTTAACTCCTTGTGAGGATAAGTGCATGAATTATTTTTCTTTGTCTTGATTCAAGGTCAATTTTATGAGTATTTGAAAATGTTTGTCGTTTTGGAATTGTAGGGTGTCTTCCTCATATATTTCAACGTATGAATCATCACTATATGAACCATGTGAAATATGTCTAGTGTGTTGAGAGGCATGTTATGAGCCATGTTTAGAGGTGTGATGATCAAATTATTTGTCCAAATGTTTGTGATTTCTATGTCTAAAGTGTTTGTCTCCTAATTGTTTCAAAAATTTATCAATCCTCCTATTTTGCCCTTCCATGGTTAGAGTGCAAGAAAAACCATTTTTAGGCCTAGCTAAAGATAGTGTAGACTCACTCAATGTAGTAAGGGGATCAAAACCCAAAGGTTAAAGTTATCCTCTTGATTATTTGTAAAAGTTTTCTTCAAGTTTCTTTCCTTGGCATATATGATATCTAGTTCTAACTCACATGAAAGAAGATTGTCAAGAGCTAGATGAGATGACTTAAAATGACTTGATTTTCAAACTAGGTAAGAAAATTATTCACTTGTCTAAAGTGAAAAAGCATAAAAAGAGAGAAAATATAAATTTCCACAAGATGCCCATACCACATCTAGATTCCCAATGTGTGACACTTTTGAACAAGCAAAGATAAGATAAAATCATCCAAAAGAGATGATAAGGAGAGAATGGAAAAGTGAATAATATACCAACCAAAAGTGTAGTCAAGAGATCCAAGTAATATTTTTTGAGCTAAAGGTGACTCCTAACTTGATGGAATGTACCAAATAGCACAAATACCTAAGGATAATAATGGAGAAGCTATGTTCACAATGTTTGAGCTTAGTTTGAAAGTTGGACTCCAAAGGATTGTGATGGTTGAGTGACAAGTTTTAGAGTATTTTACACACCAAGTTTGATTGTTTTTTGTTGAAAAAAATGATTTAAACAAGAAATGGTCTTCATACAACCCAGAAAGGGACAAAGAAACCTTGTGGATACAAGAACTTGTGAGGCATGAAATTTGTTTTCAACATTCCAAGAGCGTAAGTTTATGTTCACAAAGATTCCCATGGGTCTCAACACAAATCAAAAACATATCAAGGAAGAGCTACCTAAGGAAATTGCTAGTTTTGAAACCTTTTCTCACAACTTGATACTCCTTTGCCTCACAAAAACTGATGTTGTATTTGTAATGGATTTTCATCCAAGGGAGTAAATATGGTGAGTAATCTTTAGGTGATCAAGGTAAGTCCACTTGGATCAATCCTTGCACAAAGATTATGAGACTTTCAAAAGATAGGGTAGCCTCTAAGTTAAAGTATTTTGTAAGGACCTCTTTTCATGACTATGCCTTGTAGTTTCTCAAGTGGAATTGAGGCCTATAGCTCTAAAAGAACTCCAAAATGTATAGTCTCACAAGAAATATTGAGACCTCTCACCCCTATACAAGTTGGATTTGTACACTCAAATTGTGCACTTCTCTAAGTCATTACTTCCAAGGGAATCCATGGATTTGAAACCTTGAGAAAGTGACCTAGAGCTCCCTAGGCATGGAGTCACAAGGATGTTTGATAGTGCTCTCAACTAGAGCTATTGAAGCACGCAACCTTGCTAGTAAACCACACAATGGGAGATTCAAAGAGACAAGGGCAAGAATTCCAATATCTTCAAGAATCAACAATAGAAATGCAATGCAATTATGCTAAGAATGAAGATTCAAGTAAGCTATGGAAATGAAAGTATTACAAGCCTTGGTAATTAAGCTATGTGAGCTAATCTAAAGCATAAAAGAAAACTAAGCTAGATGCCATGAAAGCTAAGATAAGAATGCAAGAATAAAAGATAAATGCAACAAGATCTCCAAAGCTCCAATGTCTCCAAGAAAACCTACAACATAAGATTAGTATTCAAAAGTGGATCCTTAGAATGAGAAAAGAGCTCCCCTTTTAAAGATAAGTGGACCATGGAGATTAAGAGGCAAAAGATTTAATCAAGGGTGGAGCTTGAAAGAGGAGCAATCCATGTGCACAAATATCCTCCAATGAGAAAATAAGAGTTGAATTTTGTGTCCCATGTGAGACAAAAAGACCTTTTCTCCTTTTTATAAAATAAGAATAATGCTTTATTTGTGCAACTTAGGATAAGAGGAAAAGTGGGAGCTTTTTTTTTTATTTAATAAAAGGGAAGGAAATTCTTTTTAATGAAATAAAGACTTAGGATAAAATGGTTAGCCCATAGAATATAATCAAATAAATGATAGAATTAAGATTTGATCAAGGAAATTGATATTGAATTGAAAATGTTGATTCAGGAAATTGATAAATTGTTGAATGGGGGCCCAAAGTCTAGGCGACCATTTTAGGGTGCATACATTTGCCCCTCTTTGACTAATGTGAGATCGATTTGGGATCAAAAAAAAACCTAGATGTGTGTTCAACAGATGGGAACATATCAGGACAAATATAAGCTGACAAAGATAAGCTAAAAGACAAGACCAACATACCTGTAAATAAGAGATTGTCAAGTCTTAAATAAGAGATAAGAATCTTAAGCAAGGTTTGATTGATAACGCTGAATCAAAGTTTGAAGTTTGATAGGTATTTTCCCCTCAGAATCAAAATTGAAATTAGGTAGAGGAGAAATAGAAAATTGATAAATTTGATCAAATCACTAGAAACCATAATCGAAGATGAAGAATGATAGAATAACCATCAACCAATGAGAACATGCTCCAGTTTGACTAGGATTGATTGAGAAAGATACAGGATAAGGATGAAGTCAAACCTCAGAGAGATGAAGTGAATGAAAATGAATGAGAGACTAGGAGGTTGAAAGAGATGGGGATGAAGAAATGAAGATGCTCCAATGAAGATCGAAGGATCAGGCCTCAAATGGTCAGCCAACTGCGTAAAAGAAGGAGAAATTTTGAAATGTGATTTTGACTATCAAGATGAAC